>JBBPSN010000448.1:0-17783 GCA_038093615.1 Austroboletus olivaceoglutinosus | reverse complement strand
ACGTTATGTACGGTTTTGCTTCCCTTCAAGGTTGCATTTACGTATATAATACTGATTTAGAAATACCACCCCAACGCGACGTAGTTTGCCAAGAGTCTTCGTTGCCCTGAACAAAATGGCACTGCAGCCCACAGCCATGTCACCATTCGATTCACCAAAAATTGAATCACGGTGCTTTTCGTTTCGGAACATGCATGTTGAAAGCACACCTATAGTAAGAAGCCTTCATGTCTTGGCCATCAGAACAGCACCACCGTGACCCCGTGGACTTGCAACTTTTCCACAATTCTTAAGTATGTTTTCAAACACCACTACAATTAGAACGTTTTCCTACTCCCCAGACTTATGTGTTCATCTAAAGAGCTTACGCCTCGAGGCTCGAGCTATGTAATAGACTAACGGCCCTTCTGAAGAACAATGTGTGATACCTTTTGGAACCAAATGCCAATGCATGCCAAGAAGTTGAGGTAATGGTTACCAACCATTTGATAATTTGATAGATTAGTGACAAGAACCAGCGCCGAGGCCCTTCATTCTTTGATCTCAGGGGCCGTGCTGCCCTCGGGGCCTCGTGTAGAGGGAGAGAATCGGGGTCCATCTGCCTAATGTGGCAACACCTTGAAACATATCGCCTAATCGTTGCTGTTAAGCAATATGTAGAACTATCTTTCACATACCTCATGTACTCAGCGACAGAACTTCCTGACACCCGCGAATAAAGCCGCTCTCGTCGGCGATTGTGTATACCGCGATCGCACATTCCATTTCCTGTATGACACAATAACATCATCACGGAAATGATGACGTGTCAAAAGCGGGACTATTAGAATTTTGGGGATATAGTAACCTACCGATGGCATTCCTAGAATCGTCATTGGGGGTTCACCTCAGCACTCAGCTTGATATTTGATGTTGCAGTTCAGCGCCCAAGAATAACGTACTCAGGGACCAGCTCATCGAGAAGATAGCTTTGGGCTAGTGCAGCGAAGGTTACGAGATGGCATGGTAGGAATTGGATCCTATAGAAATGAGGGAATTGCTTACCAGTGGGGCATGAAGTCAGGAGGACGGTGATGGGCCACCCCATTCGGGGCTGTTCAAGGCACAGGCGCAATACAGGATTCGCTAAGATAGAAAAAGCAAACTGAGTGGAGACCGGATCTGTGTTCTACTGATTGAAAAATGACTCCAAGAACTAAAAAGACAATAAAGACACGACGAACTGCCAGCAAACTTTCTGTGACCATTTAAATGCTCTATGCCGCACGCGTAACCCTCCTACACCCACGTCTCATGACAGCGGAGTTGACTCGGCAGATTCAACCTCGCGGCAAGCACCTGAAATCGGGTGCGTAGTCGCAACGCAGGCCGGAGTGTCACTCAACACCACTATGCCTTCACCCTCGCTCGAAGCGTAGTGACTGTCGTCCGGCTTGCTATTGGCACATACTTTGCGACAACACCATGATCTGCACGATCAGCTGGTCTTCAGACATGACCCCTCAAGATAAGTGCATGACTCACAGAGATACTTTCTTTTATATACTGTCAAGCCATAAACCTGCAAGAAAACAGTTGAACGATTATGTGAGTCGGCCTAAATCCAACTTGCCGCTCCATGCTGAGTTTGATGGAGTTTGAACTGCTTGTGCTAGGCTGCAGGGCAGGCCATCCCGAGGGAATTCCGTTCGTGTTTACCTCTTCCCCCAATTACAATTTCGATAAGTATTTGTGCCACAGAACTGATGGCTTGATGATGAACATTATTGTTAAACTGTTAGTAAACATCAATTCCAGTTTGGTTCTCTGCCGTTGCTTGGCATCACTGACTGGACCTGGGACCTGCTGCGTGGATTTTGCTACATATTGGCGCTTGGCCACTTGCTACAAGGTTGGGTCACTAGACTCACTAGTCACTACTATTCCAATACTTAGTGAACTTTGCCACTTTTATTTCACTCGCTTTTTGAATGCTTGTAAGTTGTAAGTCATGGACTCATGTGCCTCGCACTGTGCGTGGTATCCTTAACACAAGTGATCATACTATCAATTCAAATATCTAAGAAAACAACATGGGATGGATGACTGCTGTAACTGAGACGCTGACTAAAGCGCTAACCACTGACAGATTTGATTCCAGAATCCATCTGTGGTGCTGGGTGACGACATCCCTGGCGTATCCATTACTTAACCCCGCCCTCACTCCTTTGTTCAAATTTGCCGTTCCTACGGTGTTGATATGAATGTGACCGCAGGCCTTCAAAGTCCTACTGAAATTGTAGTGGTGTCGCACTGGTGCGCAGTGCATGGATGATTTGGAGGAAGGCTACTGGTAAGGGAGAAATGAAGCAGCATAATCACCATCGTAATTATGGGGCCTGGATCGGTGTATCTCTGCAACTCCCCCACTATCGTGATGCGAAGTACTGCGAAGTTCTCGTATTTGCTGCCTTAGCTAACTGTGCTGGCTGTCCTTTGTGCCATATCATCCAGTCATTTTGCAATAAAACAGAATGTCTCAGCCCACAACTCGATGGCCAAGCTTTCGAGGATATATCCTGATCTCAGACAACAAAAGTTACAAGTAATAGTCCTTAGACTAAATAAAATTATGCGAGGCTCGGCATGTAATCGTATTGCTCCTGCTTCCAAATCTGTAGGGACCACAAAATGTAGTCGCCTGAGAGAAGATGTTAGTTAAGGTATCACTCAACCACACTCAAAGTGAATGGGCAAAAGTAAGTGATTCCAAAACTAAGGAATACGTTACAGGAATGTGCCCTATATATACTACTCCTACTGCGCACGGACCATGTATTAATATGGTAAGTAAGATAAGAGGCTGTTACGCCATTGGCTAGATAACAAGCCCGTACGCTATTGGACAATAAGTAAAGGCACGTGATGTGCATAGATAACGGGAAATAGATAAGGAAAAGAGTTTCAACATTACCCCCTTTTCATGATCGAGCGTCCTCGCGAGGAGGAAATTCAAACATGTTATCGGGGAAGCGGTTGTACCGTTTGCGGAACTCCAGGAACTCTGGAGTGAGGAACAAAGCGGCAGGGGGGTCGGGGGGGGTCCCTTGGCAAATCGGGCAGGTACACGCGGAATCCACGTCTGCAAACCGAACTCGATGAGCCGGGAGAGACAACGGGGCGGCGCGGGGGGCGGTCGGGTTTTCTTTGTGGAACTTAGTGACTAAGCCGTAGACTCCTTGGAGCTCTGCGGACTTCTTCCACTCTCGTTCCTCACGCGGATAACCAGCCCAATGGATGAGGTATTCGAGGCTCTTGCCTCGCAACCGGGAGTCAATGATCTTCTCGATCACGTGTTCCAGTTGTTGGTCGACAACGACCGGTGGGGGTGGGGTGACCTTCTGGGACAAGAAAGAAGGCGCGGTATAAGGAAAAAGGAGGGACTCGTGAAAGACGGGATGGATTGTCTTCCACTGACTGTCCAGAGCCAATCGGAATGAGGCGGGACCGACTTTTTCTAAGACCTTAAACGGGCCGTAGAATTTGTCGTCGAGCTTCTTGGCAGGACGATCAGTCTTGATGTTCTTGGCATCAAGAAGCACGAGATCTCCGATTTTGTAAACTCCATCGGGACGACTTCTTTTGTTGTAATGGAATTTCATTTCGGTGGCAGCTTTACCCAGTGCCAGTTGGGCATCTTTTTGCAACGCGATGATCTTTTCAACAAAATCATCCGCTGAGGGGTTAGAAACCAAAACATCGCGATGACCGATGTAAGGTTGACGAGTGGTGCTGAGAAAGAATGGCGAGTACCCAGTTGCGCGAGAGTAATGTCGGTTGTATGTAAACTCCGCCAGGGCAAGCCATTCGCTCCAGTCCGTTTGTCGGTGATTGATATAAATCCGGAGATACTTTTCTATCTCCCGATTTACTCGTTCAGTTTGGCCGTCCGTTTGGGGATGGAAAGCCGTACTTGGGTTGGCTGTGATGCTCAGCCATTTGTATAATGCCTCCATGAACTTAGAGACGAATTGGAGACCTCGATCTGAGATGATCTTCTTCGGGGTTCCGTGTAACTTAAAGACGTGATCAACGAAGATCTTGGCTACGCCTTCAGAGGTTATGTTCATGGATACCGGTATCGCATGCATCATTTTGGTGAGCCTGTTGACGACGACAAAGATGCCGTCCTTCCCGTGACTCTCGGGGAGAGGGCCGATGAGATCCATGGAGATGACTTCCCATGGCGAATTCGGGGTCTCGTTAGGGTGAAGTGGCATATGGCTAGCCACGTTCTTTGATTTCACCTTTTGACAGGTGTCACAACCCTTTACGTATTTGTCGATATCCGAATTCATCGACTTCCAGAAGTACGGAGCCAAAAGATCTTTGGTCTGCTTGTAACCGGGGTGTCCGGCTAACGGGTGATCATGGTTTTCAGCCAAGATTTGCTCTCTAAGCTTAGGTTCGAGGGGAACGTAAAGCTGCTTTCCTTTCCACAGCATTCCGTCCTTCTCGGACCATTCTTCCTTTTCATTTAGACTGTCGATAGCGTACTTTTCTCGCTTGTCTTGGGCCTTCATGATTGCGGTTTCTACGGATTGTTCATATTCAACCCGTTTGATCTCCAAAGTCTCGGCTGTTTCGATGAACAATCGGTCTGGAAGAAGAACTTTTTGGAGGTTCTGAGTGTCTACCCCCTTCTCATAGTCTGACCTCCTGGACAGAGGGTCGGCCGGGTTCGTCTTTCCAGATCGGTGTTCAATAGTAAACCGATATTCCTGAAGAACTTGTTGCCATTGGGCCTGTCGATACGACAAGTCCTGTGGCTTTCTGAAAAACGACAGATTACGGTGATCTGTCAACACCAGGAACAGTTCTGCCGCTCCCATCAGGTATTGTCGCCACTCTTTAAGTGTGAAAATGATGGCGAGAAGCTCTAGATCAGAAGCATGATAATTTTTTTCTGCTTCACAGAGTGACCGAGAGATGTAGGCGATCGGGTGCCAGATCTCATCTTGCTTTTGAGTTAAGATTGCTCCTAACCCAATGCCAGATCCATCAGTTTCGACTTTAAAAGGGTTGACACTTGTTGGCATCCTTAACACGGGAGCTGTCGTGAGTGTTGCCTTTAACTCTTCAAAGGCACTTTGACATTTTGAGTCCCAAATGAACTCGTTCTTCTCACTTGTCAAAGCGTTTAGAGGCTTGGCTTTGGCCGCAAAGTCCTTCACAAAGTGGCGGTAGAAATTGAGGAATCCTAAGAAACCTCGGACTTGTTTTCTCGATTTTGGGATCGGCCAGTCAAGAACTGCCTTGACTTTGGATTGATCCATCTCCATAGAGTCTCTAGACACTATGCATCCAAGGTAGTGAATCTTCTTTTGCTCGAAGAAACACTTGGTATGCTTTAAGAACAGCTTGTTCTTGCATAGTATTTCGAGTACTTGTCTGACAATGGAACAATGTTCTTCCAACGTCTTTGTGAAGATGACGATGTCATCCATGTAAACTATCACCTTCCGTTGATTGATCAGATCACGGAACAGGTGGTTCATCATCGTTTGAAATGTTCTGGGACTGTTACAGAGTCCGAAGAACATTACCAACGGTTCGAACAACCCCCTTTTTGTGCGGAAGGCTGCTCGGCTTTCGTGTCCCTCAATGATGCGGACATTGTTATAACCCCATCTGATGTCAACGCTAGAGAACCATTCTGCTCCTGACATCATGTCGAAGATCTCAGAGATCAACGGCAATGGGTAACGATTCTTGATCGTTACATCGTTGAGTTTACGATAATCCTGAACGGGTCTGAGTTCCTCAGTGTCCTTCTTTTTGATAAAGAAGAATCCAGACGTGTATTCGGATTTTGAAGGTCGAATTCGACCGGTTCTCAGGTTTTCTTCTAAGAACTTGTCTAGTTCGATGTCTTCCTTGGGAGACAATGGGTATGTCTTACAGTCGATCTTGTGGTCTCCAGGCACAAGTTCGATCGCGTGGTCCCAGGGACGTCTGGGTGGTAATTCGTCAAAGTTTTCTTTGTCAAACATATCTTTAAAGTCGCGGTAAACTTCCGGTACGACTTCTTCAAAAGTTTGCTTCATTTTAGCGACGGTAGTTCGAAGGTATGACTCTACATCTAGTTCGAACAGGCGATCACCGTCCTGGAAGCAGACTTCTTCTTCGATGTCCTCGTCATCGTCTTCTTTGACGAATGTCTTTTTAGGCGTATGATCATTTTTACACCTAAACTTCACGGAGCCCGTGTTCCAATCAATGATTGGGTTGTGTTTCCTTAACCAATCATGACCGAGGAACAGGTCGTGGGTTCGCAGGCTCGTCACTGCGAGTGCTAGCTGTTCAGAGTGGTCGCCAATTTTTACTTCGACCGCAATGAATTCTTTGATGTTGCCGGCTGTTCAAAGTACTGTCGGCATTGTAGACCGGTAAAGGTCTGGGCAATTTGTGGCATTGCAGGCCATGTTTCTTTACAAAGTCCTTGTCTACGGAGGACCCTGTACATCCCGAATCTATCAATGCTTTTGACAAAATCGTAGATCTATTATCGGTGACTAATTCTACATTGATCTCCATAGAATCTTTAGATCTGGCGACCCGGTTGACATATCAGGGCTTGCCTTGTAACTCCGAGAGTGTCATGTGTATCTCGTCGGAGTTCATACTCTTCATTTGTCGAATGAGAGTAGGGGTAACTTCTTCTTCTCTCTTCGTGTGTACGAAAGAAGCAAGATGTTTGATAGCTCGTTGATCGTTACCAGATTCAACGATCTCTTTCATCCATCGGACTGACCACGGGTCAACGGTGTTGAGCCATGGGGTGTCCCGATTGAATCTGCGCTTAGGTTGGTTAGACCTTCGTGGACCTACTTGAGTTTCCTCTTTCGGATTTGCCTTTGCCGGCCATGCATCCAGTACCAAACCCTTGGTTTGTTGACCAGGCAATGCATCGCGGCGCAGTATACGAACATTCTTTTGATTCAGACCGGTTGATCCAAATCCGCTTGCTCCTCGCTTCGTGTCGTCTAAGTCCTCAACTTCTTTGACAGCAGGAGTCTTTATTTGTTCAAGGATCATTTGGGCGATCCGATCACCCGCGTTAACCTTAAACTCTTGATCCTTGTGGTTAAACAGGATCACTTTGATCACCCCACGGTAATCTGCATCAATTACACCGGCTCCGATGTCAATTCCATGCTTAGCGGCTAGTCCGTGTTACGTCCGGTAACGGACAGGTCGACTTTCAGTAGATGAGGTATCGTTCGGACTAACGTCCAATGATGGGTTCAGGGTGGGTAAGGTGAGTCGCGTGACTGAACCTGTGGTGACAACGTCCAGCAGACGGTATGAACCAGTACTGCGACGCGGGATAGGACAGGCCGTGCGTAAGCAGGCGGAGACAAAGGGCAGGGTTGCCGAGTTGGCAAATCCGTGGCGTTTTTCAAGGAAGCGTCCACTTAAACAGTAGGACGATGACTGAGGATGAAGGGGGCACTCGAGAGAGTGGATCGGAAGTGGTACTTGATTGAAAGTAAAACTAAGATGCCTGACAACGTAGGCGACTCGTAGCTTAAGTACTACGATAGAAGGTCCGTGCGGAGAGAGATGACTAAGTAAGTGGCGGCTGACTGAGCCACTATGCTGACTAGTGGGATATCACTAAGTAGATACGTTAGTGATGTAAGGCTGTCATGTTGAACGACGGTAAGGAGTTAAGAGACGAGTAATCGAACTGAGGAAATACGTAGATGGAGAAAAAGACAAAGTAATTGTAATGAAACGTAACATTACCCCGCGCTACCCTTTGAAACTCCGATGAAAAGGAAAGCTACCCTTCATATCTGTTGGGGGAGAAGTAAGCGACGTCGTCGGTGTTGCTCATGCCGTCGGGGTCGCTGGGGACGAAAGAGGTAGACGGGACCGGGTCTTCCGGGTTGTCGAGGAGGTCAAGGAGGGCGAGAGGGAGGGGGTGAGCGATAGGTGGGCATCGACGAGGGCCGGTGGTCCTAGCGGAAGTATACCGCCCTTTCTTGTTACGTTTGGCAGGCGGTTTCGGGGGGGGTTGAAGTGGGACTACGACACCAGGTAAGTGGTGGACGAGTGCCGGGGGAGTGGTTGACGAAGTTGACGCAAGAGGGACTCGTTGTGGACAGACCTCGGGGGGGTGTCCAGGGGCTAGGCGGTTGCACCAAGGGCAACGGTACGCGCGGCATTCGAAACGCCCGTGACCCGGGAGGTTACATGCCAGGCAGTAGTGTCGGGGTCGGGGGAGTGCATTGTTTAAGGTAGAGAGGGTGCGCGTGGCGTTCCAATCTACTTGTTCGAATCCGTGGAGGTCTTCGTCGCTTAGAGAGGGGACGGCGACGGGGGAGCGAGTCGACCTTCCATAGGACGGTGCGACGTAATGCCCAGTTTTAAAGTAACGCTGGCGCGTGAGGGCGGCTTGGATGGAACGAAGGGTGTAGGTCATTCCGAGTTCATGCATGGCCGCTAGAAGGGCCAGCTGAGTTTGGTTGGTAATGCGGTTGATAGCGGCCATGGTGAGGGCCGGGGAGAGGTTTTGGGTGGGGGCTTGGATGATGATATCGGAATGAGAGGTAGCCAAGAAGGCGATATAGAGGTGCCAAAGGGCTGAGCCCTTGACGATGTTGGCCTCGATCGCTTCCACCGTACGGGGGTTGCGAAGGAAAGTGACAACGAAAGAGATGTCGTCGGTCATCATGGTGTGCGGGTCAACTACCCGGGTAAAGGGGGATCTCTCGTCCCAGTCTCTCTCGACTGTTAGGTTGGATAGGTCTTTGGCTGCGAACGTCAAGAGATCGTGCCGGCGGCGCTCTACCAGGGGAGTCTCTAAGAGCCTTAGGGTTCCGGGGAGGGGTTTAAGATCGTTCGGGTCAGAGTGGTCGTCTAAGTTGGTGAGGGGGGAACTGGTCGTCGACCGAACTACTTGACATGATAACGAGGGGGGGCAGGAGTGCCGTGGGGGGGACGGCCGGATGAGGTCGTTTTCCTGTGTCTGATGGTTCCACTGGTAGGTGGGTGAGGGGGTACGTTGCTGAGGGAGTTCTGGGGAAGTACGAACGTGTTGTCGAGATGAGCACATCGTTGACAATAAGCGGCGTAGGGGTGGTCGTAGTAGGTATGGGCAGTATAGGGGACAAAGGTGAGGGAGTCGGAGAAGGTTATATACTGGATGGAGGGGGGGTAGTACGGGCGATGGTTTTCGGGGGAAGATGGAGGTGAAATGGTGGAGACGAGGGGGGGTGTTACTTGCGTCCGAAAACCTTTGGACGGAGGCGTTTATATGCGTCGAGAATTTCCTTGGCGTTTCCCAAATTAGATTCGGGTTCCCAGGAGTCTTCCTCTGGCGTATATCCCTTCCACCTAACAAGGAATTGGCGGTGACCGTGAGTTCCCCGGTGGCGTAGAAGTTGATGAACTTCGTATTCCTCGCTTCCGGCGATTAGGTCAGGCGGCGGTTGAGGGAAGTTCTTTCCATATATGTCATTTTCGTGATAGGGGGAGAGGAGTGAGGCGTGGAAAACTGGGTGGATTTTCCACGTTCGTGGGAGTCGGAGTTCGTAAGCGGCCTTATTGAGGATTTTGGTTATCTCGAAAGGACCTTCTCGCTTGGGGGCGAGCTTGGCAGTGGGAACATGCCGTTGGAGGTTACGTGCGTCGAGCCAAACTTTGTCTTTTAGTTTGAAGGAGGTATAAGGTCCATGGGAACGAGTGGCCATGGTTCGCCGTGCGATGTCGTGAGCAGCAAGGGCTTCGTTTCTTGCCGCGGTTAGTAGTCGTAATCGATCTTCTACGGCGGGAAGATTAGAGGTCGGGAGGACGGTCGGGAGGGCTAGGGGTTCGTATCCCATTTGCAGGGAGAAGGGAGATTTATTCGTGACGGAGTGAGGGCGGTGGTTGTGTACAAATTCGGCGTGTGGGACATGATCAAGCCAGGTGAGGGGGTTGTTCCCGCAGAGGGCACGTAGATTGACTTCAAGTTCCTGGATGACTCGTTCAGATTGTCCATCGGTTTGCGGGTGGAAGGCGGTGGAGAGGGAAATGTCATAGTGGAGGAGGCGTCCTAGCTCTTTAGCGAAAGCAGAGGCAAATTGGGGTCCTCGATCCGAGATGAGTTTTTCGTGGAGACCGAAACGTCGGTAGATGTTGTGGAAGAAAAGGGTGGCGATCCCTTCGGCGGTGACGGTGGATTTGGTAGGGCAAAGTACTACCCCTTTTGTAAGGCCATGGTCGACCACGACCAGAATGCTGTCGAAAGAAGAGGGCCCGGCGGGGGGAAGACCTATGATGAGATCACAGGAGAGTTGTGCGAATGGGCGGGGGGAAGATGTCGAGGGGATAGGAAGGGGTGGGGGGTGGGACGGGTGAGTGTCTACCTTGTTGCGTTAACAAGTCGCGCAGCCCTGAACGTACTGGCGGACGAAAGAGGCGAGACCAGGCCACCAAAAGGAGGAGGAGACGAGGTGGCGAGTTTTGAGGACACCAGGGTGGGCGGCAGACGGGTGGTCATGGGAGCGGTGTAAGATAGCGCGATGAAGGTCGGGTGGAACGTAGGTGCGGCCTTGGAAGGCGAGAACTCCGTCATGGAAGGTCCAGTCAGTAAGGCGGGAGCGGAACTGGGGGGGGATTGTGCCATCGAGGGAACGAAGGGCGGTGAGAACAAGGGGGTCGGTCCGGTGGGAGTGGGTAAGTTTGGTACGGAGGGAGGTATCGATGAGGTTGACGAAAACGTCGGGAGGTAGGAGGGTGACGTTTTCGTTGTCATGGGCAAGGGCGGGGAGATGATCGGGACGGCGAGAGAGGGCGTCAGGTCCGGAGAGGAGCGGACCGGGGACGTGGACGAAACGAAGGTCGTATTCGGAAAGGGTCAGGAGGGCATGGGCCTGCCGGCGATTGAGGTGTTGTGGTGAGCGGAAGTAGGCGAGGCTGGCGTGGTCCGTAAAGACAGTAACCGGAAAGGGAGAACCGAGGAGGTGGTGACACCAGGTTGCAAGGGCGGAGAGGACCGCAGTGAGTTCCCTATCATAGATATGATAGTTGCATTCAGCAGGGGAGAACGCATGGGAGAGGTAGGCACAGGGGTGCCAGTCGCCGTTGGAGTCGGTTTGAAGGAGGATACCACCAGATGCATAGAGAGAGGCATCAGTAGCAATAGCAAAGGGGGCAGAAGGGCGGGGGAGTTGAAGGATAGGTTCACAAAGGAATCGGCTTTTGAGGTCATCGAAAGCTGTTTGGCAGGCCGGGGACCACTCCCAAGGGGTAGACTTTTTAGTAAGGTCAATGAGGGGGCATGCGGCGCGAGAGTAATCAGCGATGAAACGCCGATAGAAGTTGGCGAAACCTAGGAAAGATCGGACGTCACGAAGTTTGGAAAGGGTGGGCCAGTCGGCGATGCCAGCGAGTTTGACAGGGTCCATGGCGATTCGACCGGGTTGGAGGACAAGTCCGAGGTAGTCAATGGTGGTGGCGTCGAAAGCGCATTTGGAAAGTTTTAGGGGGAGGTCGAGGTCGCGACAACGGGACAGGAATGCGTGCGTGCGGGCGGTGTGGGTTGCTGCGTCGGGGGAGCCGATGAGGATATCATCCATATAAATGGAAAGGCCGTCAAGACCAGTGAAGAAATTAGTCATGGCGCGTTGGAAGGTAGGAGGTGAATTGACGAGTCCAAACAACATGACCGTGGGGGCGAAGAGGCCTCGGTGGGTGACAAATGCAGCGAGACTTTGCGAGTCAAGGGCGGATCGTGGATTGACGGTTGTTGCCATCGGGATGCGGGTGAACCCGGCACTGACATCAAATTTGGAGAAGATGATGTTGCCAGACTGTGAGTCGATGATGTCGTCGATCCGCGGGAGGGGGTAACCGTCTTTGATCGTATGGGAGTTGACGTGGCGGTAGTCAATGCAAAGACGCAAGTCTCCTTTTTCTTTTTTATTGACAAAGAAACAGGGGGATCCTTGAGGGGAGGATGATGGCACAATCTTTCCGGTCCATAAGTTGTCGTCGATGAAAGCATCAAGGGTGGTCCGTTCGTCAGGGGTAAGGGAATACAACTTTCCTATTTTCGGGGTGAAGGAGTCGTCCGTAGTGATAGAATGGGAGGGGGTTCCCATAGGGGGAAGGCGGTCAGAGGATTCCTTCGTGAAGAGGTCAGCGTATTGGCGATATTCGTCCGGGAGAACCACCGGTGGCTTCTGTGGGGCATTCTGGGCGAGCATAGTAGACGTTGTAACCAGACGGACGTCATGGGCGGAGTGGTGGGCGCGGAGGGCGCGATCGATAAAATTGACCGGGCTTTCGGTTCCCAGGAAGCGATGAATGTGGGTACGCGTAGGGGGTGGGGGAGGAACTGGAGGAAGAGAGATAGTGCCATTGCGCCAATCGATGATGGGGTTGGCGTGGTTCAGCCAGGGTCGTCCGAGGATAATGCGGCGTTGTCCGCAGTCGATAAGGTAGAAAAGAATGGAGTAAACATGAGGTCCAATGTTGGTGTCGAGGGTGACCGAGTGGGTAGCTCCATTTTTAAGCGGGCTATTCAAGTTGTTGACTGCCAAGGGGGTTGCAAGAGTTTTTAGGGGGAGGTTGAGAGAGCAGGCGTAGGATAGGTCAAAACAGTTGATATCTGCTCCACTGTCGACGAGGGCGTGGTGTTCGGCTTGTGGTCGGATCGTGAATCGAAGTGGCAACGTGGTTTTGTTACTCATTCGTACATGATCACTGGTATATACAGAGGATATGCAAGCCGTGTGTGTATCCTGAACTAAAAATCCACAAGCGGGGTATCAGGAGGGGGAACATCAGCGGTGACAGCGGCAACGTTCTGTCGAGGTTTGTTTGTTGGGTACTTAGGGCATGTTGTCGACAGATGTCCTGGTTGTTGGCAGCGGAAACAGAGGGAATTTTTAAAGCATCGTTCTTTTTCCTGGGGAGTGAGTTTTGCCAGAGTAACTGCTGCGACGGCAGGAGTGGGAGGTCGTTGTCGAGCTACAGGAGGCCGAAGGGCGCGGGCTTGTTTCCATTTGCCGTGGAAATTGGATGCACGGGCCATGTATCCGGCCAGGGTGGTAGGGGGAGTTTCCATGGATATGATCTGCCGTGCAAGCCCTTCGTAAATTCCTTTCTCGTAGAGATGGATGAGGGTGTTTTCGGCTGTGATTTCTGCAAGGGCGGCTTTGCTGAGGAAAGTGTTGTTGTAAGTCAGCAGTCCGTCTTCTTCGTGACCGGCTTTCTGCTGGTCGAGCCAGTGATAGGCGGCTTGGGCGGCGTCAGCGGGTTTGAAGGTAGTACGGATGAGGGCGACAAAGGCGTCGTAAGCGTCATAGGATGGGGGGGATCTTGCATTAGCTGTGCGTCGGTATTCGGTGGCCCAAGGGCCAGCGGTGGTGTTTCCTTTTGCGGTGACGTCGACTGGTTTGTCTTTCATAAAAGACAGGGCGAATCCAACCTTGGTTTTGTCAGTGGTGTAGATATGGTCGTTGAGGAAAAGGTACCCGTTGACCTCTCCTAGCCATGTTTCGACTCGATTGGCATTGCCGTAAAAGTCGCTTGGTCGTCCGACTTTGTACTTGGGGAGGGGTGCAGCCATTGGGAGTGCAGCTGGACCGGCGGGTGGGAGGGGGGCAGGGGCAGGGGCACCGGCAGGGAGACCGGGAGTAGGGGCAGGGACACCGGCAGGGAGACCGGGAGCAGGGGCAGGGGCACTGGCTGGGAGACCGGGGGCAGGGGCAGGGGCACCGGCAGGGAGACCGGGAGCAGGGGCAGGGGTACCGGCTGGGAGACCGGGAGCAGGGGCAGGGGTACCGGCAGGGATACCGGTTAAGATGGGTTTTGTCTTTCGTTTGAAAGGGAGAACAGGGGGTATTGTAGACAGGGGGGAACTTTTCTTGGTTAGGACTAGGAGGGTACTGAACGGTGTAGTGGTGGAAGAGACTGACGCCTGGCGTGAAAAAGGAGGTCGGGTCTCTACTAGGTGAGATGGGAAGACCTCTGATTGGGTCTCGGTTTCGTCGATGTCGGTGAGAGGCGACTCAGGGTCTGGGGTTTCTTCTTTCTCGGTGGTGGCTTCGA
The DNA here is from genome assembly GCA_038093615.1 of Austroboletus olivaceoglutinosus. Lineage (NCBI taxonomy): Eukaryota > Fungi > Basidiomycota > Agaricomycetes > Boletales > Boletaceae > Austroboletus > Austroboletus olivaceoglutinosus. The sequence continues at coordinate 3,695 of JBBPSN010000448.1, read as the reverse complement.
TGGAGGATGACAGGATTGTTTCGTAAGAGGGGGTGGTCTACACAGGGGTAGCCGTTCAAGGTTGATCTTAGTTTTTTGTTACGTCCGGTAACGGACGGGTCAACTTTCAGTAGACGAGGTATCGTTCGGACTAACGTCCAATGATGGGTTCGGGGTGGGCAAGGTGAGTCGCGTGACTGAACCTGCGGTGACAACGTCCAGCAGACGGTATGAACCAGTACTGCGACGTGGGATAGGACAGGCCGTGCGTAAGCAGGCGGAGACAAAGGGCAGGGTTGCCGAGTTGGCAAATCCGTGGCGTTTTTCAAGGAAGCGTCCACTTAAACAGTAGGACGATGACTGAGGATGAAGGGGGCACTCGAGAGAGTGGATCGGAAGTGGTACTTGATTGAAAGTAAAACTAAGATGCCTGACAACATAGGCGACTCGTAGCTTAAGTACTACGATAGAAGGTCTGTGCGGAGAGAGATGACTAAGTAAGTGGCGGCTGACTGAGCCACTATGCTGACTAGTGGGATATCACTAAGTAGATACGTTAGTGATGTAAGGCTGTCGTGTTGAACGACGGTAAGGAGTTAAGAGACGAGTAATCGAACTGAGGAAATACGTAGATGGAGAAAAAGACAAAGTAATTGTAATGAAACGTAACAGTCCGCTCCATGGTGCAATCTGGCCATAGGTTCCTTTGGGTACGGCGACCGCAATCCCAACAGAAACCATTGCTTGTCCTTTAGCGGGGATGACCGCGTTCTCATTTGCTACTATGTCGTAGCCGGCAGAAAGTTCCGAACCCCGTGACGGCAGCAAAGCCCCGGGTTCAACCTTCTTAACACGAAACCTTTCCTTCGAGGAATTAAGCACTGCCCTTGACTCATGGGCAGCCACGCCGTTTCCGGACGCCTCGTTGGTCTCAGTCTCATCAGATGCTTCTTCTACAGGCAGAACCTCAAATCTATTGACAGGTCCAGACGGTACAAAAGAAGAATCTATACTAGGAGGCACAGTCGACTGAGCTACTGTCCTCCGCTTCCAAAATCCTCTATTTTGCTGATCGCCTCTAGTAGGCTCTCAACATTTCCTTCATCATATTCAATGTTGTGTCCTCTCACGACAGCTCGAACACAGACATTTGTGCGTGGTTTAAGAGGGTGTTTGGCGCAGGGCCAGACAGATCCAGGGCCACACTTTCGGCAGATGCCTTGGGCGTGTGCGGCGTCAAGATCCATCGGGGCTCCCTGGCCAGGGAATATACCAGTGGCGTTTGGATGGGGTTTGTTAGCGGGCGGCGCCGCTTTAGACGTGTTTTGAGCCGGAGCTCCGGATTGAGGGCGAGGGGGAGACGGGCGAGTGAAGAAATTTGTTAAACCTTGAGCCTTACGCCTCGCGGTTATTTCTGTAAGGACTCGATCCGATTGAATCAAGGCTTTCTTCCATTGTCCGTAGTTATTGGTTTGATTCAGGAGACGCGGGGAAGACTTTTCTACGTTCTCGACTACCTTATCGGGAAGACCGCGTCTTGCGATCCCAACAAGTTGTTGAGTGTTTGTCACGAAGTCGAATCTTGCCTCAATGGCAAGCTGCTCCATTTTCGTGAAAAAGTCTTCGGCGGAATCTCCCGAAGTGAGTTTTAGGACCCTGAGTTTCTCTTCAGCTTGTGACTCCAGAGCCACAGGTTGGAAATTAGCAGCAAGATCGACTAGAAATCGGTCGAGCTGGAGAAGTCGGAGGTCGCGGACCGATCGCTGCATAAATAACGTGGCATAGCGGCCAGCGCTATTCTCTCCTCGCATGAACGACAAGTATAACATAACCTTCTGCCCATCGGAGGGCTCTTGAGAAAACCCCATAAAGTACATGACCATGGACGTCGTCCAGGCCACAAACTTTTCTTTCTTCCCATCGAAGAAATCGGGTTTCGGGAACATAGATTTCCCGATTTCAATTCGATGGTACTGGGGTGCTTGGCCGAGAGGACCTCTCCGAGGCGAGACATGGCGCGGCGGCGGAACATCATCATCAGATGAATCTGACGGAAATCCGTCGCTGCTGTCCGGGTCTATGGCAGCAGGTGTGGCCATAACGTGGACCGGCAGTGTAATCGCCCTTTCGGGCCTCTTCTCATTGCGCCTGTGCCAGCAGTTTAAGTCTGACATGAGGCCGGAGTATGTCGGCTTCTGGCTGGCCAGGTTCTCACTGATAGCACCAGTGATGGCCCATTTGACCATAGCGTTCATGTACTCCGTCGGATCCGTGAAGACAGACGGACCCGCGGTTGGGAGGGGAAGAGACGCCGAAGCGACGATCTCGGGGATGGCGGTAATGGTGGCAGTGGTGGTGTCAGACATCGGGAGATCCCGATCTCTGATATCGATGTGAACGGTGGGTGACAGAGAGAATGAAGAAAGAGGGCTCATGGACGTGTTGGCTTTTTCAACATCCAAGCGGGTCGCAGGTATGACTCTCTTTCTATTCTCGGCCTGTCTGCCGGGAAAGCGTTCTCAGATCGTCGACGTGGATTGTAGAGGCGACGACGGGGAGGGTTGAGAAGTTTGGCGGCCCGGTTATCCCGGCGAGTCTGATTAATAAACCTGTATTGCCAATAGCGTGGGTGGGGGTGAGGGTCGGTTCGGAGGACTTCGAGCCAATACTCGTCACAAATATGGTGACGCGATTTACTACTGGCGGGCAGGGCTGCGACTTGCGGGGCAGGGGACACCACGCCAATTTGTCCGGGGGGACCGGAAAGGTGTGTCGGGGCGGGGACGGCGGAATTCGGAGGGTTCACCAGAGGGGAGTTCTTCCCAGGCTCTAGTAAACAGAAAATAAATTGGTTGCTGCGACGAAGTGTCGGAGTCCAATTCGGAACTTGTGTCTGGGATCCTTTCTAAGAGAGGATCTTCGACAAGGGTACTGGTGGAGGAGACGATGGAGGTATTGCTCAAAGTGAGCGAGGAGGCGGATGCATAAACAAACGTTTGAGGAGGAGGGACGGGGATTGGTTGTTGTTCGACGCGCGGGATGCGACGAAGAACTTGGTAGATGCCGTAAAGTACGGCAGCGAAAGCGGTGCAGAGCGTGGCGGGGATGTGGGGACGCAGTGTGGGCAGATCACGAAGACCTCACTCCACTGAATGCGGGAAAAGGGTGAAAGATGTCGGCTCTTCAACGACCTCACGAGGATCGTCGGTTGAGGCGACTGAGGTGGGCGGTTTCTTACAACAGCCTAAGATAGAACACGGCTAGTGTGCTTGTTGCGCGGGATACTCCCCGGGAAGACGTGACAATGGCAGTGATCACGCGAACTGCTGGTCCTCTATCAGAGACCACCCGTTGTTTGCACTATCAATGATACCAGAGGTATCAAGCAATGTTATCCTTATTTGGTAAACGCCGGACGAGCGTCGTGCACAGCACGGGGCTGCTAAAAGCGCTTGGAGAGTGCTTTACTCTACACAGATCACGGTGTGTGCCGCGTACACGAAGGTATGATCTCCTTAAGCCTGGAGTCCGGCTATGACCACAGCGGTATAGAGAGGAGGAAGGGACAACGACGAGATGTCGGGCGAATTGGTAAGGTAAAGAGTTTTGGAATAATGTAGGGACCACAAAATGTAGTCGCCTGAGAGAAGATGTTAGTTAAGGTATCACTCAACCACACTCAAAGTGAATGGGCAAAAGTAAGTGATTCCAAAACT
>JBBPSN010000445.1:0-17956 GCA_038093615.1 Austroboletus olivaceoglutinosus | reverse complement strand
CTGTGCTACCATTCTGGGAGGGGCTGTGCATGTCCCAGAGTGGTGTGGCTATGCTGAACAGGGGCCAATATACATATGGGGGTTATTAGGGTTGATACAGTAGTGTAAGTACAATATCGCTCATTAGTATATATATAGTATAAAGAAATTACATATCTTTTGAACCTCTTGAGATAAAATCACAAACAAATTAGGGGAGGTAGTCATCTATATGATACATCTTCTGACAACAGGAATAGTGCATAGGTTGTGTTCCTGACTCAACACGATTTCTATTATATGCAGGTCAATAGGAAAGGCATCAGGAAATGAAAAGTTGTCAATGATGGCAAACGGTTTCTCAGGTAAGGGATAATCAGTAAGCAAATACAAAGGAAAAGAATAGTAAAATGGTGAAAATATGTGCATGGGATTCTCTACCATAACATGCTGGAGAGAGCCAGGTCATATTGGAGTAGATGGGCAAGTTCTCTGGAGAACGCTGATGTGAATTAGAGACCCCGATCGGAGATGCATTTGTCATGAAGTCCAAAGCATTTGAACACATTTTGAAAAAAGAGGCATGCAATTCCTTGGGCATCAATCGTTTTGTCACAAGGAAAGAGAATTACTCCTTTCATAAGGCCATGGTCGACCACAACCATAACAAAATTGAAACCCTGAGCTAAGGGAAGACCAGAGATAAGGTTAACCAAGATTTGTTGGAATGGATGGGTATAGGTGAATGGAATGGGAGACAATGGCGGTGTGGTTGGGTGTGTATTGACCTTATTACTTTGGCATGTGGCACAGCCAGCAATGTATTGGCAGATGAAGGTAGACATGCCAGGCCACCAATAATCTTATTTAAGGAGGAAAAGGGTGTGAAATTGGCCTGTATGGCCACCAGCGAGGGAATTGTGGATTTCGCAAACAAGATCTGGTCATGCAGTTTTAGAAATGTAGAGGTGGCCACGGAAATATAGGTGGTCCTCTGAGTAAGTCCAATCAGATGAACTAGAATGGGGGAGGGGAGTAATACCATTATACATCACTTTGAGGGTGGTAAGAATGAGCGGGTCAGAGGAAGTGGAATTGCGAATCTTGTTGGCAACTGCAAGGTCGAGAGACTGAATGAACATTGTGTCGGAGAGTAGGGTAACTTCAACATTATTGTCTGACATGTCAACAAAATCCTTGTATGAGAGGGCATCAGTGGGGCCCATTTGCATACCAGGAGTATAAGTAAGGAGGAGGTCGAAGTCTTGTAAAAACATTTGCCATTGGGCATGGCAGCGAGATAGCTGGTGGGGTTGGCAGAAATACATGAGATTCTTGTGGTCAGTGAGGATGATTACTGTATGATGAGCTCCAAGGAGATAATGTTGCCAATCTTTGAGAGCTTGGATGATGGTGAGGAGTTCTTTGTCATAGATGTCATAGTTCCATTCTGCATCACTGAGCATGGCTGATTGATAGGCACATAGATGGAGGTTGCCATTGGTATCTTTCTGCATAAGCACCCCACCTGTAGCCATAAGAGAGGTGTCGGTTATAAGGTAGTATTGAAGGTCCAGGTTGGGGAGGCAGAGGACTGGCTGCAAGGAAAATAGCTTTTTAAGGGTGTCAAAAGCTTTTTGTCAGTCAGGTGACCAGTCCCAAGTTTGTGCTTTATGGGTTAGTTCCACCAGCAGTCATACGATGTCAAAGAAGCCAAGGATGAACTTTCAATAGAAGTTACAGAAACCTAAGGAGTAGACAGATTTGAGGGATTGAGGGGGTTGCTATTCATTGATGGCTTGGAGTTTGACAGTATCCATGGCAAGTTGTCCAGGACAAATGATGAGTCCGAGGTAATTGATAGAATCTGTGTCAAATGAGCACTTCTTTAGTTTACATTTGAGTTTTAGTTTGCAACATCATTGAAGAACCTTCTTAGTTCATTTGTGATGAGTAGGGAGGTCCTTGGAGTGAATTCCCATGTCATCCATATAGATAGAGAGCCATCCTTCCCTAATGTAGTCTCCAAATTCGGTGTCCATGAATGCTTGAAAGTGGGAGGACTATTGTACAAGCTGAAGAACATCATCATTGGTTCAAACAGTCCAAATGGTGTAACAAATGCTGCTTTCCATTGATCCTCTGGGGTGATTTGGATATGATGATATCCCCCTTCAATATCCAAACTGGTGAAGAGTTTGGATTTTGCAAAGCAATTTATAAGCTCTGGAATATTGGGAAGGGAATAAACATTCTTAATTGTGTGCTTGTTGAGGTTGCAATAGTCTTGACAGGAACACAATTCTCCTCCTTTCTTTGGTATGAAGAACATGGGGGAAGCTTGGGGGGATTTCAATGGTTGGATAGTTCCTCTTTTCAGGTGCTCATCAAGAAACTTCCTGCATTCTTCTTGTTCTGGTAAGGAGAGGGGGTAAGGCTTAGCTCTCTTGGGGATGAAGGTGTTCATGAGGTCGATTTTATGGTCAAATGCTCATGTTGGTGGTAATGGGGGTAGTCCTTTTTATTCAAAGATGTCTCGATAGTCTTCATAGGCAGGGGGTAAGGTGACCGATGGTTTTTCAGTTGGTGTAATAGCAGTGGAAATAGTAGTTCATCTGATGTGTTCATCCTCATAGTTGCGGATATACTATTTGTCGATTTTGTAATTGGAGTTGGCATATAGATACTGTAGTAGGTATTGTTGTTCTAGGGCTTCTTCTTCATCTCACTGTGGTATCTTGTACTCTCCAGAAATGGTGATCTCACCCAAGGTCCAATTGATCAGGGGATTTCATTTCCTAAGCCAGGTCATTCCTAAGATGACATTTTCCTTGCTGGACAGTAGCACAAGGAAGGTCCTGTGTTCTTTGATGCCTTGCATCCACAATGCGAGGGTGACCCTATATTTGATCATGCCTGCTTTGTTACCTGAGCCATCTGCATTGAGTATGTGGATGGGGCAAGGAATTCTTTTAAAGGGGTAGTTGTTTCACTTAATGAAGTCATAATTGATGAAGGAGCTAGTAGCTCCGCAATCAATGAGGACAGCAGTGGTTTCAATGCTTTTCCCTTCTGTAGTAGACAGTGAGATGGGAATAAGGATTGAATTTGTCTTACTAGATACTAATACAGAAGAAATAGCTGGAGCAAAGGACATCAAGGCCTTACTCTATGTCAAAAATCCCAGAAATTCTTATTTTTCTCTTCAATGTGGGCTATGCTTTCAGGAGGGGTTTCATCAAAACATTCTTGGAGCACCTGAAGTACCTCTACTTCCAAGACCTTTTCCTTGGTATGGAGTTTTTGGATATATTCTGATACTGGGCTTGTTTTAGGTGGTTTGGGGGCAACTACTGCTCAGGTTTGTACTGGGTTACGAGGGGGGCAAGGAGGATAAGACTGGCTCAGGGTTTGGTTAGAACAGTGGTTATGGGTGGAACACCCAACTTTGTGGCAGATAAAGCAGCAGTTTTCTCAGATGTGGCATGCTCATTCCAAAGGGGAGAGCATGCCAGGACGTTTGGTTTGAATGGTATCTATATCCATAGTGTAGGGATCTCTAGTGCTTCTTTTCAAGTCAAAATGTCCTTTTTGTATGTCACAGATTCATTCCTGTTGATGAGCGAAAACAGTAGCTTTTGTCATCCAGTTTTTAAGGGTCTCGGGTTCCTTCACTCCTTTGATGATTTTGTCCATGAAATCAGGGTTGAGGCCTTGCATATAGTATTCTATGAGGCCATTTTGATCAGTGTGATGGGATTTGGCAGCAAGGAGGGAGAAGTTCATTTTGTATTGATTGCAGGCGTCAGTTCCTTTCCCCTTCATGGAAACATGTCACAATTTCCTTTGGGCATCTGCAGTGGATTCCTTGTGAGAGAAGGCGCTGAGGAAGTTGTCTTTGAATTGGGTCCAGGTAATGTTGGCAGGGGGGATGGTTCTGGAGTCAATATTCTCATAGGTGGCTTTGGCATAGATATGGCCATGATCTTTTGACATCCTATTGAGGGTGGTATACACCTTCTTTTCGTCGTTGTACTTTGAGGCATTCATTTGGAAGTACGTGTCCATTACCCTTATTCAGAAATTGGCATCCAATGGTTTACCAGAGAACTCATTGGGTAAGCCGGCTTTTAATTCAGACATACCATTATCATAAGGGATTGGTTCAGTGTCAGAGGGGTCATTATCATCAGGGTAATGGAATGGTGAAAGGGATGTCTCATTTCCTTCTTCGTTCTCAAAATGGTATTTAGAATTAGAAGGTGTCTCGTAAATGGAGATAGGGTATTCGCCAGGAAGTTGCTCAGCAGGTGGTGAGTCAAGGACGATGTCAGGATCTTCTTTATGGGTTGGTGGTTCCAAGTATTGAGAGAATACAGAGGAAATGGGTTGGGAGATGGAGGGGCATCTATGGGCAGAGCCTGGTGATTGTAGGAGGGGGAGTGGGGGGTTGTATGGGGTTTGATGATCAATATGAGCTCTGTCTTGTGCTGCCTGGTTATTAGTGATGACCTGACTAGCTTGTTGACCTCAATGGAAGGCTTTTTCTTCTTTGTCGGAATTATACTAGGCAGAGTACCATGAAATGGTGGACGACCTTTCTGTGTGGTAGCAGATGTGTAGGAAAGAGTTATATCTTTTGTTACATTAATGATAGCATCTAACCCAGGAGCATCAAGTAGGGCTGGTACCTATATTGGTATCTCACTGCAAGCTTACTCGGGGTAACTGGGTCAGTGATCTCAAGTATGCTGGCTGTAAGTGCAATGCTCAATAATGAAGTGGACTTGAACAGTGAGTGTGCACTCAAAGGTAGCATGAAGACCTATATCACGCAAAGGTTTCTGAGACCGAAGCAGGCTAAACACTATATTGGATTGCATAGATTTAATTAGGGTTACAATCTACTGTACAAGGTGCTTTTATAGTACAAAAAGGAGAGCACGGACCAAGACATGAATGGTAAGTATTGAGGAAGAAAAGTCCTGCGAGATACCAGAAGGAGTACTTGCCTAGAATAAAAGGCAGAGGAGATAAGCATCCTGAAGATAGGTAACTAAACTAGAGTCTGATTGTAACCCTATGAAGATGGTGGCCAGATGGAAAAGGTGTTGGGAAATGGGGAGTTGTCAATGATGGTGAATGGTTCCTCAGGTAGGAGATAATCAGTAAGTGAATATGGTGGAAATGGATAGTAAAATGGAGAAAATATATATGCTAGGTTCTCAATCATAATATTCCTGGTCCCTTGTGGCTGGTGAGTTGCTGTTCCTCTTTTTTTGCCAACACCTCCCATGAATCAACAACTACCACATCTCCAATGACAGGAAATTCACCAGCATTAGCCTCTGAACCTTCATCGGATAATTCATCAGCCATTGCATCCAAAACAGCAAATGATTGGCTGTTATCTTGTGACTCCATGGAATGTCCTATCACCTGTTTTTTGGAACACAATGAGTCAGGTAAGTGAGCTTTGTTTCCCTTCTGCTTTTTCATTGCTAATCATTTTGCTTTCCTTTCAACTTTGATGGCTTGTTCATTATCAAAGTAATCATGCTCTGCAAACAATATTGCTGTGCCAGTGAGTTCTTTGTTTTGCGCTGCACAGCCAAAGCATTGCCAAAGGGCAGAAAGATTACAACTAACTCTCCATTGGATAACTAAAGTGATATCTGGTACATCCATGCCCTAAGTGCAAAATTGGCTACATGGTTGCTAATAACAAATCCAGGACTTACTATTCCAAATAAAGTTGTTGTACAAAGCCCCCATGTCTTTCCACTTAACAAGTTTTCAATCTCTATCTCCTTGAAGATAAATGACATGTTAGCATTAAACCATTTGATCTTTTCTTATAGACCAACTGGTAGACATTGGCGAAGGAACCTTGCAGCTGCAATCAATTCCGAAATATTATCAAAGAATATGAGAAACTTTGGCAGGGGTGGATCATTTTCCTGGTACCCTGGGAAAACCAAAAATGCTAAGTCTACAAAACTATTCAGTGCATACTTGATTTTCTTGACACCTATTTTGATATTTGGCTGATCACTAGACCAATGGCCTTGTCCATGTGCATGTGGAGTAGCTGTTTAATATTCATTAATGGGAGCCTATATCTTAGCCGAGATATAAGATGAGCACAGGACATAGTCTGCATGTGAGAAGTGGAGTAGCTTTCTCGCCTTCTCTTCTTACTTTGTACTCCTGCTAGTACTTTGTCCATAGTGGTAGTCCTCATTTCATTCCTTTTGCACAACTTCCACTCATTTTCACTCCCTTTCTTTAGCTATCCCCATGCAAAACCCTCATACTACAGTCCAACCCAACTATCTCCATGTTAGATTCACAGCAGTGTGCCAGCATCTAGTCACCACCCTCACAATCACCCAAGACAAGGCAGCTGAGCAACTCCTTGAATTCTGGGACACCCAGAATGATGCTGACAAGTAGGCCTGGGATGAGCAACAGGCAGCTAGAGCAGAGCAGGAATACCTAGCCCAAGAGCAGCAACACTTTGAAACAAAGCAGCAAGCACAAGCCAAACGCAACAAAGAAGAAGAAGCCAAGAAGAAGGAAAGGAAAAAGAACAAAGCCAAGTTCACCTCCTTCCCCAACATTCCTCCACCCAAAATGGCTCCAGTCATCCCCTCTACACTTGCCCTCCACAAGCTGCACAAAGGGGAGTACCTCCCCCTTTATTTGTTTACAAACCAGGGACTTGCTGATGCTCAAGCCATCTCACTTGCACTCAACAATGAGGCCCTCACTCTTACAGCAGGCCAACAAGGCATACAGACCTTCATTCCCCTTGTGGCAGCTCAAGTGAAACTATCCATTGTTGAGGACCAGAACCTCATCTGGCCCCAAATAGACCAAGCCACCCACTGCATCCTACTAGCCATGCAAGAAGCCAACTGGCCCAAAAAATGCCTCAAGGCCCTCTGCAACTTCTGGATAAACCTCAGCATCCACAAATGATACCACAACCCAGACAAGGACGCCCCCAAAGCTCTTATCATCTACCAGGCCACCTACCATCATCACTGGGATGACACGCTCAGCACCCCATCAGCTTTTAACCTCAAGTACATTAACAAGGAAGCTCTTAGCAAAATAAAAGCCAAGATCATCACCTAGAGGCTCCAAGCCATGGAGTGCCGTGCCAATGAGGTAAGTTTCCATCTTATCTCTCCTAACCACCCCTTCCCCTAACCTGACCATGTCCCTGCCCCCCTTCTCTCTATTCACATGCCCCACATGTCATTTCAATTCACCCCCCCTTTTTCCTTCTCCTTACCACATGCACTTGGCCTTGCACCCCCCCCCATGCCCTGTGCACTTGACCTTGCACCTCTCCCATGTCCTGTGCAATCGGCCTCATGCCCCACACCTTATGCCCCCCTATGTCCTGCGCCATCCCCTCTCACCCAATCCTATACCACCTCCACTCGGCCACACCACACAACCTCTCCCCACCCTGGGTACCACAGATCATGAAGCGAGCTGCAACCTCCATGGCTGCATCCCAACTCAGCAACCAAGTCCCCTCCTCCAGCGCAAACCACCTGAACATCTCCCATCCATATAATAGACCTACAAACTCCACCAGACAAGTCAGTACCTCTGCACCAAATGTCCCTTCTCCGTCGCACAAACGTAACTGCCCCCTTCAAGCTTCCAACAAGACATCATTGGATAAGGAGTTCCCATACTCCTTTTCCCCCTATGCAGTCTGCCTCAGTGTCGAGCCCCACACCATGTCCATCATTGAATGCCCAAAAGAGAAACTCTGGGACAGCAAACATGATGCCTTCACCAAGAGAGCAAACAGAGTCTTGTTCACCCATGCCTCCAACCAGCACATTTGTACCAGATAGCAATGAAAAGATGGCTGCCCAAACCACCATATGCACACCCACATTTTCTCAGGCTGTGGCTCTGCAATCCACAGAGCTTTCCACTGCCCTCTCACTTAGAAGCCAGTAGGCACACATGCCATATAAACTGGAAACATGGTAACTCTTTATCCATCTTGCAGACCTCCCCCCATTGCTTCCATGACATACCCAGCAGCCTCATGCATGGCTTCATAGTTAACTTCCCCCATCTCCATTCTATACAATCCCCCCCTAATTCCCCTTCCATTGTCATATACCATACCCATTTTGACAACTTAGTACAAAAAGAGATCATAAAAGGTAGGTACCTAGGACCATACCCACTGTCTCACATCTGTGAATCTATCAGTCCATTTCAGTCCTTCCCCCTATTGTTAGTTCCCAAACCTGGTCATCCCAGCAAATTCCACCTAGTACAAAACTTCTCCTTCCCCCCTAACCTGAATGCCCTGTATCCCCTACCCTCTGTTAACTCACACACTGATGCATGCAACTTCCCAACATCATGGGGAACATTCCCCATCGTGTTCCTCCTTGCTTCCCACCTCCCCCCAGGTTCTGAAGCCACTATGTGTGACATTGCCGAAGTGTATCACACCATTGTAGAGTATAGCACTGCTCTACAATGTTATTCCAGCTTCCCACCACTCCCCAGGTCCATTATCTATCGCAGTACACCTCCTATTGCGTATCTGAAGCTTTGTATCACCACCCAAAGTGAGTTATTCACATGGCCAATGCTGACCAATGATTTTCCTGCACCCCGAGCGCAATCAGCTCAGGCCTGAACACTTTCAGGTGGTCGAGATTGGCTTGGCCTGCATCATTTTCAATTGGATACTTGTTTTTCTTTATGAATACACTTTTTACCTACATTTAGTGTTCAATTACATCACTCATACCTTTCTGCACCCATTTTGACTTATTCTACAATCCGGGTGTGCCTGAACTATAAAATATTGTTCTTAGCATTTGATAATGCATCTTACCTTTTCTCCACTTGTTTTCTACTGCTCGAGGAACTTTTTCCACATATCCAGGAGTTTACCACAGGACTTCTGCACCTCTTCGCCACCAACCGACAATCTCAGCTGACTTTCTCACACCTCAGCTGACTTTCCTACACCCCAAATAACTTCAGGAAATCTTTTTCTCCTCATTCCCCATCACCCAGGACTTGAAGAGACCCACTAGAACTCTCTTTGGGGTCATCCCAATCTTGCACCTACTTACCCATTGACATCTCAGGTGGTACCACTCCATCTGGACTCAGTGTTCTTCACCATTCCCCTTCACCCATCCCAATGGCCCACAGCTGTCGTACGTATCTCATTCACACACGGTTGCATTGACATATGCACAGCATTTGGAGCCATCCCATCAATGGGTAGCTATGGCCATGTCACAGATACCACCACTGAAATCTTCATGTACCATGGCATCAGCCCCCTAGACAAGTGAGTTAATGACCACATTTTTTTCTGCATCAAGCGAATTCACCTCACTGAATATAACTGTGCACACACCACATAACACACAGAATTTGGCCAGACCCCCTCAATGCACCCTGGTAGCCACATCAGATTCCAAGGCAACACCCTCCCCAATGGAACCATTGAAAAATCCAACAACAACTGTGTATGCCCAGTTGCTGACCTCTCTAACAACTCCCCTTACTCAGATCATGACAGAACCTTCACATATGCACTATCCAACATCAACCTCATATCAGATGCACTTGGCATCCCATGGGAACCCTCCAAAGACCAATCCTTTAGTCATGCAATGACCTACATCAGCTTCATTTGGGACCTGTGATCCCAAACAGTCTCCCTCGCCCCAAACAAAATCGACAAGTACATACAATCCATCTGCGATTGGGACTTCCATCACACCCATGTCCTTGAGGACATGCAAAAACTATATGGTAAACTTCTATATACGTTATCCCTCATCCCAGCCAGCCACGCATATCTAACTGGCTTTGAATGCATGCTCACTGTGTGCTCAAAGAAGCCATTCATGCCATATCGCCCTAACAAATCCATCAAACACAACCTTACATGGTGGCTTGATTCAATAACCTTAGGTGCTACATCTTGCCCTCTCACTTACCCTCCCCCTTTCACTGACCACTCTGCATACTCAGATGCTAGCTCTAGCATCAGTATTGGCATCACCATCAGCTCCCTCTGGCATGCCTAGAGACTCATCCCAGGATGGCAATTCTAATGCAGCAAGCACAACATCACCTAGGCAGAAGCAATTAGGTTTGAGTTCCTTATCCTCACCTCTGCTCACATACTCCCTAACCACCAGCATCTCATGGTTTACAGAGACAACACAAGTGCTATCAAAAGCTGGCAAGTTGGGCACCACAGAAACACTGAAATCAATGACATATTCAAATGAATTCACCTTGCCATCTTAGACCTTCATAGCCCCATTGATGGTGTTATGGCAAAGTTCATTCCCAGCAAACTCAATCCAGCTGACCCACTCTTCCGTGGCATCTATGGTGCTCCCCACCTCCTCCTTCCTCCTCTCCCTATCCCTCAGTTCCTTCAAGACCTCATTGTCAACTATGATGCACCCCTCTCTCCCATCAAAGTACATGCCATCCAACATGGACTCTACTTCCAACCTGCTGCCACCATCATTGATTGCATCCTCTGGGAACAATAAGTCAATGAGTGAGTCGCAGTGCTCCACCAATACCACAACCAACTCATCACATACACCCTCTTCAATTAACACTCCCACAACATGTTTCCAGGGACCACTTCCTGATACCTGCCCATCCTTTCCCCCAAGCACCTCGAGACCATGCCTATACAAACCTGGCCTCACCCCCCGCCTTTCACCCCTTCACCCCCACTGTCTCACATGCCAACATCTCCTCCTTTGGATCCCCAGTCATACCCCACTGCACCACACCAGCACCTCCACTGATACCCCCCCCCTTACTGAGGAAGACCTTGACCACATCCTCAAGGTCATTAGAGCATCCTAGGCAGACTCCACTAAGGAGCTATATGGTATGGGGCTCCTCATCTTCCACATATACTGCGATGTACATAACATACCTGATGCCCAAAGAGCACCAACCCCATCCATCCTCCTCTCCGCTTTCCTTTCAAGTTGTGCTGGCTCCACAGCTGGCTCCACCATTGCCAACTATGCAGCAGCTGTTCAAGCCTGGCACATCCTACATGGACTCGAATGGTGCATCAACAACCTGGAGTTCTAGGCCATCCTTAACAGAGCAAGCAAGATTGCTCCTGCTGCATCCAGGCACCGCCAACACGCTCCCTTCTCAGTCCAAATTCTTGAGAGGTTCCATCTATCCATGGACCTCAACAGTCCTCGCAACATGGCCATCTTTGCCTGCCTGGTCTGCTCCTTTTTCTGCATCGCCTGCCTTAGAGAATTCACTATCTCCTCCATAAATGCTTACCACCCCACCAAACACATCCCCCACACTGGTTTCTCCATTACCTCAAACCACGAAGGCCTCCCTGTCATGCACTTCTCCCTTTCCATCACAAAATCCTTCCAAGGCAGCGAGGAAACTCACTGCACCCCCTATGAGCATGGCTCACTCACAGACCCAAAAGCAGCAATCAAATCACACTTTCGCACCAACCCAAACAGTCCCTCAGCACATCTATTCTCATGGAAACACCCATCCAGAATCATGCACCTACTATCCAAAATGGAGGTCACAAAGCACATTGACTCAATGACATGCTCAAACCCAGAGCTATCCAACCTCAAGGGCCACAGCCTCCACATTGGAGGTATGCTACACTACCTCCTTCTAGGCATTCCTTTCAATATGGTCAAGATAATAGGCAGATGGTCCAGCAACACCTTTACCAGATATCTCCGCTACCATGCCCTCATCCTTGTGCCATTCCTACAGACCCAACCAGTCCTCATGGACAATTTGAGACATTACATTCTCCCACCAGTCAAATGAATGAAGGTTAGTCCCAGCTCCTAATGTCGGGTTTTCAAGCCCATGCTGTAATGTGTCGCTTACTCCTACCTCTTAAGGGTACACAGTGTACTCTTCCTGACTGGATTGGGTCCAGCTTTGGGCCGGGAAAGTCTTTGGCTTTTCTCCCATCTGCCACCTACACTCTCTCACTCTCTTTTTCATCAAACTCCTATCTGAATCAACCTGGCTATGTAGCTGCAATACACAGATGGAAGCCTATGTCTTAGCTGAGGTACAAGGTGAGCATAGGGTATAGTCTGTATGTGAGAAGTGGAGTAGCTTTCTCGCCTTCTCTTCTTACTTCATACTCCTGCTAGTACTTTGTTCATAGTGGTAGTTCTTATTTCATTCCTTTTGCATCCACCTGCCATGCCCTCTCACAGGCTGCAAACAAGCTACTCACCTATCAGCCTCGTATCTGTTCAACACTGCTTCTCTTGACTCCAGTTGGCTCAAGCTCAGCTGTTTCAGTGCCCAGCCCACCCTACACAGCATGCTCTTTCCGACTGGATTAGGTCTAGCTTTGGGCTGGGGAAGCCTTCGGCTTTTCTCCCATCCACTACCTACACTCTCTCACTTTCTTTCCCATCAAACTTCTATCTGAATCAGCCTGGCTATGTAGCCGTAATGCACAGATGTGCACTTTGTTAGCATTGTGGACACAATAAGCAATATCACAGTTGGAAGCATGAAACGAAGTCATCCAAGTTCCCTGTACTCTGGCTGAAAGTCACCCCAATCTGTAAGGCAGTATGCCTCATCAATCATGATACTGAGGATATGGGATGCAAAGTGTATGTCCTTCAGTATCTTTTCAAACTCACCCTCCAGCTTCATGAGCTGCTCTGGGCTGATTATTATAGCTATATATTTCAGAGTGCAGATTTCCTAGTTGACTAGTAAGATTTTCTCTTGTCCAACATGATAGCAGCACTTACATAAAAAATAGCAGGGGTTGCTGTTTTGGAGTTGATGGATACAGCTGGTATGTGAGCTTTTTCTAGTGCAGTAATGTTTTGCTTGCCCAACAGATTCAAGGGAGTGACAACAATTTGAATACTGTTTGGTCAGAACAACAGCAGCATCCAGAATGTGAGGGTCTTGCCCATTCCAGTGCTAGCAATGCATAGTATGTCTTTGTTTCCCTGTAGGATAGCCGCCACTACTTTCATTTGCCAAAGACATGGTTGGACATGAAAAACCTCTTGAGTATGTGCTTGA
This sequence comes from Austroboletus olivaceoglutinosus, assembly GCA_038093615.1. Taxonomy (NCBI): domain Eukaryota; kingdom Fungi; phylum Basidiomycota; class Agaricomycetes; order Boletales; family Boletaceae; genus Austroboletus; species Austroboletus olivaceoglutinosus. The sequence goes on along the minus strand of JBBPSN010000445.1, from coordinate 4,849 downwards.
ATTGCAGAAAATGAGGGTATTGGCATAGATGTGGGTCAATTAGGAGGTATTGCTGCCATGAGCAGCCTTATGTATATGAACATTGTGTGGAATACTCTATTAAAAATAACACAAATCCTAAAAAAAACCTACCTGGTTACTGTGAATCCAAAGACTGAAGGGTGATACCCAGGCAGCACAGCTGTGGCAACAATTGTTTACAAACATTTTGTTATAGCTGTCATGGTAAGTGCAAGGTATCTTAAGGTTGGTGGTGTTTGAAAATTATACATCTGGTCACATGTACTAGGATATAGCCTTACACTTACTCTGATGGCTATATAGGAGCCTGTTAAGACTGTGTGAGCACTACTCCGTGGTCTAACTCCAGAATACCAGAGTTGACTTGTAATGGAACTTTAGCTTCACTGTATGTGGTGCGCCCTTATACGAGTCTAGTTGTTCTGTATTTCAGAGGGTCAGAGACAGAGGGTCAGAGTAGAGTTGTTAAGACTCAAGCAGAGTAGAAGCAGGAGACTAAGTTGATATTTGAACTGAGGGCTAAGTACAGTGTACTCAAGGGTTTATATACGAAGGTCAAATGTACATTACTAAGGTAGTCGTAAGTCCAGAACAGAATAACTAAGTACTGGAGTAGTGCCAGTAAAGAGCACAGCCGGAGCTGTACTCCTAAGTGAGTACTGATACAGAGGAATCTAAATAGCGAGACTAGTACAAAAGCGGGTGACAGGAAACGTAAGTACAATGGAACAGAAATACATATAGCAGAGAAACAGAGTTGAGCTGGCATGTCTGGAGATGGTGCATACCAGAGCTAGAAGGTCCAAAGGACCAGAATGGACTTGGCCAGAATTTCAGGATATAACAAAGCCTGGCCTCAACCCTGATCTCAATCCAGGAGATGTTGGCAACATAAACATCATGGTATTGAAGATGGACAAGAAAAAAATTATGTTTGGGGAGGAGCTATTTGGTCGTACTGTCTTCTTTTCCCCGCTACATCAATAAAGTCTTTGGTTCTTGTAGGAGTGTTTTGTTATACCATCTTTTGTATCAAGTGTTTCTTTGGGGACATTTGGTTGTACCACATCTCTTCTTTCTTCCATGTATGAAAAACAGTCTTTGTGTATCCAGTATGGTCTCATTGGTCTGCCAATCAAAGGACAGTGGTTGATCAATCACACACTGAAAATAGAGGCTCAGTTTGCACTGCCATCTCACTCAGTTTTCTGGGATACAGGTACTTAGTACCACCACCACTGCCATAGTAACCCTCTAACTCGCTTACTGCTCTCACTGCAAGTCTATATTGCAAAACTCCTGTCACTCTTTTTCTGAATCTCTTGTACTTACACTGAAACATATTCCATATCCCATCTGGATGGGCACTGGTGGTGAAAGGAGGAAAAAAGTATGGTTAACAGACAATATTGCCATAGTAGTAATGTAGTAAGTATCCCCTCCCTTCAGCCCTCCCAATAGGATCATTCAAAGTTCAAAACAGACCTTGTTTTGAGGCTGTTTTGGATGCCATTTTGAAAAAGGTTTTGATATTGCTAAAATGCCCGAAAACAGCTTTGAACTTTGACATCCCTCATTTTGGCATGGTTTTTGGCTGTTTTGGCCTGTCAGTTTTCATGCACAACATCATCAGAGTTTAAATACAATATATAGTTGATGATGAGGATAAATGATATGGATCTTTACTTATTCCCCCCATGCCTACTTGACTAGAGTGCCAGTGACTTGCAAATATCCTTCTTGAACTCTATTTGGCTTCAGTTGTGGCTGAGTTTCAGCAGCTGGTAGATTCATCTATATCTGACGAGTCTTCAAGTTCAAGTTCCAATGAGTCAAGCAGTGGCTCAGACTCAGATGTTGAGCAACTAGTATCCACAGCAAGTGAATCTTTTCTTGGCCTCCTTGGTATCTTGTATTCCTGCAGATATCTTATTGAGCACTTGCCCATATTGAAGAATGGGGGCAATCTGCAGCTCCTTCTAACTGAATAAAAGCTTACAAGACCAGAACTATTTCATACACATGTGCAGGTTACTCTGGAGTGCTTTGATCTACTTGTGGCTATTCTGCAGACAGATCCTGTATTTCAAAATCAGTCTAATGTTGCCCAAATGGATGTGGATGCACAGCTGGCCATTGCACTCTATTGCTTTGGTCATTATGGCAATGCTATCAGCACAACCATGGTTGCACTTTAGACTGGGATTGGATATGGTACAGTGCAACTTGTAACCAACCATGTCATGACAGCTGTTTGTCGGGAGAGCTTTCACCAGACTACTCTTTATTGGCCAAATGATGAGGAGAAGAAGGAGGCAAAACAGTGGGTTGAAGAAAATTCATGCCCTGCTTGGTATAATGGGTGGGTAATGGTGGATGGAACCTTGGTTTCTCTATACTCGCAGCCAGGATATTTTGGAAATGCCTGGTATGATCAGAAGTCCAATTATTCATTAAATGTACAGGTATTGTGTTCTAGCTTTATTTATTTAACATATGGATGTTGACTTGGATCTTATTTTAAAGATTGTTTCAACCCCTGACCTCTGCATTATTGATTACTCTGTTGGACTTCTTGGAAGCCAGCATGATTCAACTGCATTTGCAGAAACCCGTATTTTCCAAGAGCATCAAACACTACTATCTGCCGATAAATGGATTTTCACTGATACAGCATACCCTCTTCATGACTGGTGTCAAACTCCTTACAAAAAGTATGTTATTCTCTTCTACTTTATATATAAGCTAATAAAAGATAGACCTGAAAAGGACACTGAAAACAATATAAGATATAACTATTATATTTCAAAAATTCGTATCCGTTCTGAACATGCAGTTGGATATCTCAAGAGCACATAGCAATCCTTGCAAGGACTACATATTCACCTTGATAGCGAAAATCATATTCAATATGCCACTCTCTGGATCATCACTTGTATTCATTTGTATACATTTGCACTTGGACATCAAAAGGGCACTAACATTTCAAGTGATCAATTCTTTCAAAAGGGACTTCAAATCTTGGAGGAGGAACAAGTACGTGATGAAGAATGGCAGCATAACAGAGAACAGGAAGCTGCAGATGAAGAAAGGATTCAACATGAAGCAAGAAATATGGAATTATTACAAGGCAGGATTAAAAGGGAGGAAATGAAAGTCAGCCTATTTAGGTATCTAAATGAGCAAGGAGTAATGTAGAGAAGACTCAGAGATCAAAAACAATGTGTATAAAGAAAGAAATTACTTAATCTTAACTCCAAAGCTGAGGATCAATACTAGCAGGAGGAAATCTCACCTAAAGATGAGCAAGCTCAATCTGCTTCTTCATCATAATAAAATCATGTGCCCATTGAGCAGCAGACTGCTCCTCTTGAGCCTTAATGTGCATCTGCTCTACCATGATAGCAGTATCATGAGCAGTTTGATGCTTAATCTGCTCTCATGCAGTATGTTCCTTGGCATTTGTCTCATTTATAATAAGATGAGCATGGCATTCAGCATCAGCAACCTCCTTTACCACATCTTGTGGAGTTTTACACTTCTTAGCAGATCGCTTGGAGACCATAGGACTTGGAGACTCTGCCATACACTTCACAGGAATGGTAAGCTTCAGTTTCGGCAATGAAATATACTCTTCTTCCTTGCCCAACTTTTTTACTGGAAAGTTGCTTCATGGCAACAATGGGTCTGCATCAAAAAGAAACCTAGCCTCCAACTAAAAAAAACCATTAAGTAAGAATTGAAATTAATCCACTGATGACTTACTTCATCTGACTCATTATCATGATTGTAATCCAATTTATCTACTTCAAGGACCATCAGATCAAGCATGGACTGACTGTTTGAGACAGCCTTTTAGCTTGAAATTGGACTTCCACCCATCAAGTCATTCATGCAAAGATACCATGGAAATTTCTTCTCAATAGCATCTGAGGCATAAAATTTGTGAGCATGATAGACCAAGAAGGTCAGCTTTAGAGACAGCACTATACCATAGACATTTGCAACCTCACTTCCTGCATAGAGCTCATTTGCACAACCAGATGTAACTAGGCCATGACCAGTTTCACCAAGCTGGTTACAATACTCCACATATATAGCTTTCAGGCTGATACAAATGAGCATAAGCATCAAAGATGACTACAATCCTACCTGTTTATCTGATTCTTTATCACTACCTTCAAGCCTGGCAGATCAACCTTCATGAACTTGAAGTCCACATCATCATCAAGAAAAAAAGCTGCCACAATATCCTCACAGTGTTGAATAAAGCTTTTGCCCTTGCCAGTGGGCATTGGATCAGTCATGGCACCTCTATTGAACCCTAATGCCCCTTTCCAGGTCACGGAATCCTCGATAAGAGTTAAAAGAGCATCCATCAGATGAAAATTCTTGGGTTTGAACCAGCTTGATGAAAATATGAAAATAGAATAAGATTTAATACTCTGTAACTCACATAACAACAGGCCGGGCTTTTTTGGTGTCGTCGGGCACACCAGGGTTCTCCTTGTTGAGTTTCAAGCCTTTTTTGGCGGCAGGCTTCGAAGACGAGACAGCCGAGGTCTTCTTTGGTGTGTGGGAAGATCCTTTGGCCATAGTTGGATGACCTGTGAATAATTATCAAGCACGCAAGTGAGAACACGTAGAATCGCCAGAACTTACGAGCTTGATCAGCGAGCGATGCTGGCACGTTGATGATGTGTTGTTGAGTAGTGTACGCTATGACTGCATTATCTTTTCAAACTCAGACGTCGTGCCGAAAGCTGCCGAGCCAGTAAGTCGAAAACCACACACCGTGGTTTTGGATCACTCGAGCTCAAAACGAAAT
>JBBPSN010000444.1:0-11975 GCA_038093615.1 Austroboletus olivaceoglutinosus | reverse complement strand
ATCGTAGCGATCAGAGACGGCTTTGGACTCTGGGTCATCGAGTTTCTGGCGAAGGTCATCTGCAGCTCTGCGATCCGCCTCAATGGAATCTTGAGATGCCTGTAAGCTTTCCACAATCCTCCGGGTTCGTCTGGCCTGAGCCATGTCATGAATGGCGCGCTTCTCGTCGGCAAGCTTCATACTACCGGATTCGACTTGCGCATCCAAGTTCCTGACAAGGATGTGAGTACGTGCCGTCGAGAAGCGATCATGTTAAAGCCCGTACTCGATATGAACATCGACCTCGGCTACTGTTCGGAAGCTGGTCTTGCTCCGGGAGGCTTGCAAGTCCTTCGTCTTGGGGGTTTCGCATTAAAAGTGACGTTGGATGCAAGTAACGTGCTTGAGCGTACCTTTTTTTGTATGCCCTCTTGCAGAGCGTTGAGTTGGTCGAGGTCCCTTTCTCTATTAGCCTTGTAAAAAGGCTGCTGCTCGCGTATGCTGTCAAGTTCCGCATGGAGCGCGTTGCGTCTGTCGTTCCCCGAAGGCTTGGAAGCCAGGGATATATTCTCCCGGACTGCGGACTGTGGAAGCACGATCGGTGACAAACATCGACGATCACGAGGGTACGACGCACAAGTTTGGCCTGCGAGGCATCGATCTCAGACTTGAGTCTCTCCTGCTCCGCGTCGTAAGCATTTTTGTCGGGCTTCGCACTGGTGACCGCACGGTCTGCCTCCAATGGCTTTGAAACCGGGGACGGCGGGACGGTGCTTGCAGGGGTTACCTGGGCTGTCCTTGAGCCGTTGGCAGAAGCAGACTTGGCTTTCGACGCGGGCATGGCTACGTAGCGGGACGGAGGGGAAGATGGAAAACAAGTGTGTGTGTGAACGTGTCGGAATCACGCGGACGACTAGTCGCTGGAATATTGTAATAATCAAAAAACGACCTTGGCGTCCAGCTTTTCTACGTCCCGACGACATTCCTCGTACAGTTCTCGGTAATCGTCCTCGCCTTCGTCCTCGCCCTCCTTCTTTTGCGGTTTGCGCTTCATGTTTGGACATATCATTACACAACTCGTCGGTCTTTTCGTAGAGCTGGCATGCCCTAGTTCCTCCTTCGAGGTCACGAATACGTACGGTATCCGTGCCTCTTCAGAGAGCACGGGGAGATGGGATATGATGTCGATGGGGTTGATGTCCGCGGCGAGAACGAGCAACCTGACGATACAATGACGCGAGTGTCTCGAACAATACAGAGCGGATCACTTGCCCTTGCTCTCCTTTGCGAATGCCTTTGACGACCTCCTTTACGCCACGTTTGACCTGCCTGGCCTTGGAAGCTGGACGCAAACGATGAGAAAGACGCGCGCATGGAATCGGTAGCTCAGGACGCCACCTTTTTTGATCGTCTTGTGCAGCTTTTTCACCAGCTTTTTCTGCGCAAGAGGTCGCGCGATAGGAGAAAGGTCCTCGAGAGGTATGACGATCTCCTCCTTTTCTTTCCTCGTTTTTTTCGAAGGCTGGACCTGGGTGAAATAGCGAGGGAGAGGGCGAACAGGAAACGCACCAAGGACGCATCTCCATCCTCGGGCGGGGGTGCATCAGCCACCTCGTCCGCCTTTCTCTTTTTTTCTTTTTTCTCGCTCTTGTCTTTGCCCATCGGTGAGAAGACAGAATACACGGATTTGTGATGTGACAGTCGCGTGACAAACTACGCTTGGCTCCGAAGCATGTTCAGCCATATCCAAGTCATCCCCCGAAGCTCCGCATCATACCACCAGTTCAGCGCAATCGTCACATCCCCCGACTGTCTCACAAAGTGCCACCACCCAACAGGCAAGTACAGCGTCTCTCCTGCCTTTAGTGTAACATGTATCGCATGAGCCTCTGGTGGCAGCCAAAGGTCGGGGTCCGAAATCGACGACCACCGGACCGGTGGAACCCCGTCCGATGGAACAAGGCGGAGCTCTGACGTCGCGTCAAAACGGACGTACGCTGCATGTGGGTACAATCTCTCTGCTGCCGTGAGCAACGCGATCAAGACGTGGGTGCTTACAAACCTTGCATACACCATCCTTCGCTCGGCGGCAGCAATGTAAAGTGTTTGGCACCACGGACGACAGTGTAAATGTTCTCATACGGGTCTACACGCTTACGATCAGACCCAGCAAATTTAGAGCGATCACGACCGCACCGCTGTGTATGCTTGTAACGCTATCGCTGCCTCCGATCCACAGATTTACGGCGTCGGGAGTCCGATCTAGCCACGTCTTTGAACAATTACAAGAGATCGTGATAAACGGGCGACGAACCAAGCGCATCACGAGCAAAGCTGATTTCAGGAGGGACGTCCGCTCGCAGAGCCGCCAGCTCTGAAGCATCCTCTCCCTTGGAAAAGAAATCTGCGGAATACAAATTTCCGTTCTGCGATTGCAGATAGTGGACATGTTTTTCATCTAGGTCGTGCACACATTGTACGATCGTATCACCCGAACAATGGTGGACACGAGTCACCTGAACGAAGCTTTTCGAAAAGGTCACCGAGCGTCATCGGATCTATCAATGGCTCGGCAAAGTATAGTTTTCCATCCGGCGCGCGGGTGACTGCATCTGCTCGCCTTGTCGTCGTTTGATTGTACATCCGTAAAAGAGTCCTGAATGACATACCCATCGGGAGTCAGCGCAACCGAGACAGGCTGATCTCCCATCCTTTGAACGAGATAGTCATCTGTCCACTTTGTCAAGGCAGGAAATTCTACTCCTGAGAAGCAATGCGTGAGTCCAGCTCATAAGCGGACCAGACTGAACAATACCCTTGATGACCACCGGCCGCGATACGTGGACAAGCTTGGCAAACTCCAGGGGCGTTGGCGGGCGATCGAGGACGACCAAGGATGAACCGTTCATATCTGACCTTTGCCAATGCCATGACCGCCAAACCTAGATGGTGGCTTGACTTACGAAAATACTCTCTAGAGATCCATCTCAGTAACTCTCTGGTAGTCGGGGGCTGCTCGTCAGCGTCTTGGCCGTCCGACATTGAGCGTGACACGTCACGCGACCGACGCGTTCCACTTCGCGTATGTAACTCGACCACACACTACCATCATGCCCGAAAAGCGGGGATCGAGAGCTGGTCAAACTAAAGTCCAACGGGTAGCATATCCATGAATTTTCGTGTCGTGTAACTCACACCCTTGTCAGACAGCAACACAGACCACTCTCAAGGATCATTTTCAAAGCACAAATTCCGCTGAGAAACCACAAGATGCGCCTCCCTCTCTCCAAACCATAGATCCCGCACAACCATCCGAACCACTGAAGCCAAGTGCGTGGGCTTACCATACTATCTTGCAGCTCCGAACGACGTGACGGTATTGCACAGCTAAGCTATTCCCCATTTTCACAAAGTTCCCTTCAACGCAGCAGAAGCCACGGGATACGATCAACGTGGATGACAAGGAAATCATAGATATCACCGGTTCCGACGACATAGACCTGCCAACTGAACCCGCTTTATCATCTCGTCAAAGCTCTCCTTGCTCAGGGTTCGGCCACGCAACCTCGCCTCCCCCATCTCCCGCAGCTCTCAACGATCGCGGGTGTGACGACGACACGAGCTTGCCGCATGCTGGAACACACGAGGACACGCGTCCGCACCAAACAAGGGAGTCGAATAAACGGAGTCTGAGATTGGGAGAAGTCGTACCACTTCCTAGCTCGTGTTCGCAGCATGTTCGAGGATTGCAACATTGCTACACCTTTACTCAAGCACCTCTCAAGCGCAGTGTATTCCCAGGAGTCCGTCCATCACTCGAGGGAACACTCGAGTTTCTCGCAAGATGGCGGCAGGTGGATGATGTTCCCCCGACTCCCTTGAACCACAGATACCAGTTTTTGCCACCCCACCAACGGGAAGAATGCCTTCAATCTCTCAGCCGTGAATATACGGAATCTCATCCCGCTTTCGCACGAATATTTGATCATCTACACAAGACCCATCTACACCACGCCGAGACGTGGACTCGTCGGTTTCGTCCAAGGTGCGCGAACGAAGTACTGGGGAACGAGCACCACGCCATATATCTACGAGACTGGCTTAGTGCACTCGAACTACACTCGCGAGATCGCCAACCAAAGGAGCCAGTCGCAGAAACTAGCAGGAACGGATCATCAAGGCGGGCCGAACCCAGAGGTGTGAAACGACCCCGCGTTATTCGAGCGGTAGCGAAGAAACGGGGAAACAAGAAGAGAAGAACAGGTTCCGATGATGACCTAGATGACTTTGTGGTCTTTAGCGACGCAGATGAGGAGCCAGCTGACGACCTTTGCGAAGATTCAGAGGACGAGCTCGCATTCTGTCAACGTACATTTGCTCGCCTTCACGGATGCGATGCAATTAACGCCCACAACACGTGTCCTGTGGCATCCAGCATGCCCACTGCGGAAATGGACCACACGACAAACACGTCGGAGAAACCCGCTCAAACTCAGTTTGCTGATCACCTGACCAATACTCTCCTTATAACCGGACCGCCTGGCTGCGGAAAAACTGCCGCGATTTATGCTTGCGCAGAGGAGTTGGGATGGGAAGTTTTCGAGGTTTACCCAGGTATTGGAAAGCGCAACGGCGCAAACCTGGACCACCTTGTTGGAGATGTAGGCAGGAATCATATCGTGCAAAACGTTCGACGTGGCGCGCCGACGAAGACGACTAAATTAGAGGTAAAGGAACGCTTAGGACTGCGTGGCTATCTAGGCACGAGCAAAAGAGGGCGAACCGCTGGATCTGGAAAGCCATCACAGGAAGCAGGAACTACAGAACAGCCTATCAGTGTAGAGGGAGAGAGTCCACATGAGGATCCACTGCCACCGGACGAGAAGATAGTTTCGCTAGACGAGATGGGGATCTCCGAAAAGTGCCATGCGGAATCTGATGGATCGAGACCGATCGTCGGACAGTCACTTGTGCTGCTTGAAGAGGTGGATATCCTATTCAAAGAGGATGCAGGATTTTGGCCGGCTGTTGTTGAATTCATTCAATGCAGCCAAAGGCCGGTTGTCATGACATGCAATGGTGAGCCCTCATTGTGTCTAGGCGGGGAAGGGGGTGAGGGCACTGATGTGGTTGTACAGACCCAGGCCTAGTTCCTGTTGGAGATTTGCCGCTGCAAAAGGTCCTCGTTTTCGAGCCCTGCGCGTCGACGGTGGCAGCCAGGTTTCTCCAATGCCTGTCGCTGAGCGAGGGGTGGCTTGTTCCGCACGAAGACCTGATGGCTCTATATGAAAGCACGCATGCCATAGATGGATTAGACATACCGGATGTGCCGCTATACCCGAGAACCGGACCACTGCCGTTGCCAGATCTGCGACGGTGCATCACGCAATTACAAATGTCGTGCGCTGGGGCGAGGCATGGATCAACATCAGAGATGCACCAAGGCGACGAGGCTGAAGGACACGTTCGGCGATCAGGAGGAGCAATTTCCGGTGAGACCAGGGTTACGGCGATGGTGTGCAGGACGGAAAGGGAGTTGTGGCGGCAAATGAAGAGACACGCTGAGGTGATGTCCCATGTGGACGCGGAGCTGAGGAGGATGGGGAGGTGTACAGGGGAGGTGAGAACTGGGAACGGGGAGGGGCTGGGCTGGAAAGTGCAAGGGACGGGAGGGGAGGAGGAAGAGGTGGGATATGTGGGGCTGTGTCCGGCGGGGGAAAGAGAGGGGCTAGAGTATTACGGGCGAGATGAGCTCATTGCAGAAGAAGCCATCCGGCATTCACGTGGAGGACACGAGGAGGATGGCACGGGTCCGATGGAGGCGTCGATCAATGGGGCGGCGAGGGAGGAGGCGAGAGGGTTCGGTGCTCGCGTGGAGTATCAATCTCGGATGGTATACGCGTTGCAGGACATCCTTTGTGGAGGAGCGCCATTGGTGCCGCAGAGGAGCGTGTTCCTGGATTACATACCGTGGGTGCGATACATGGTGGAGACGGAGGACGCGGAGGAGGGGCGGGCATGGGAGGGGCGGGGACGAGGGCGGGGGCGGGGGGGACGGTACACGCGGAACAGCATGCGTACGCTACACGCGCGGACGATGGCGGCCGGGGAGGGACAGCGGGCGGCGCTGAGGGAGAGTCGGCTTGAAGGGGAGGCTTGGCAGGCCCGGGAGTTCATCTAACCAAATATGGAGTGCCAGCTGGCCACGTGTGTCCCCGCGAGTCGGAGCTCCACGTTGTCTGGCGCCGAAAGCGGCATCTTGTTGGGAACGTCGAGCTGTATAACGTCGACTTTCACAGCGCAAATATTAATCAATCAATTTCCTCGTCCCCTCACCCCCCCTCCGTCCCTCCCATGCCGACGAAGCTCAAGCTCGAGTCAAGGCAGCCGCCCGTCTCCGCCGTCGTGCCCGCCAGCGAGTCCCAAAAAGACCCCCCCGCTCGACACTCGCCGCCCATCTCCCTCCCACCCCTCGATTATTTGCAGCAGCAGCGCAGGGGCTCCGTCACCGATCCCTCCCTCCACGCATCCCTCCGTCTTCCCGATGGTGTGTTTCCCCCGCGCTCCCGCCCACCGACTCATCCCCACCCAGCGCCCCGCCCCGCCGCGAACTACGTCTTTGGCGACTCCGTCTCTGAGCCCTCGAGCAAGCAAATCCGCAAAATACTCCGCTCCCCCTCCTTCGATCGCGACTTCGATCACCCCCCTCCCAGATCAAACGGCTTCTCCAGTGCGTCCCTCCACTCCCGCTCTCCCGCCCCCCGTCATCTCCCCCCAGGAAACCTCTCCGCCGACACCTCGCACCACGACACCGACAGACACTCTCCCCGCACCCATCCCCGCCAACACGACGACAGCGACGACAGCTCTCGCCGCCATTCCATCGCCGTACGTCTCCCCCTTCCTCATCCCGCGCTCCACTCACCCTCTCCAGAACTCCTCCGACTCCCAGCTACCCCATGGCACAAAACGAAAAATGTCCTCCGACCGCGAGCTCATGCACAGCGACGACCCCGATTCCCAGCTCGCCGGCCCCGGCATCCCGAGTCCGATGTCCTTGGATCCCGACGCGCGTGCCCAAAAACGCCGCGGTTCCGCCGTAGAGACCCACAGGATGGCCCATCTGAGCATATACGATCACCGTCGCCATTCTGTACACGCCGGCGCGATGATTTCTGGGCCAGGCATCTCAGGTGCGTCTGTGGCGAACACCCCTCAGTGGTGGCTGCACGATAGACGCGATTCCTTGCCTGCAATCCTCCCCAACGGATCCAACGGTTACTCGGCATTCTCCGCTGACCAGCCACATGGACGATCACCAGCACCTCCAACGTCCGCTAGCATGGCGACTTTCGCGTGGTCTGCAGCACAACATCCAGATGGCCACCAAGACCCTAATATACAGAATCCCACCCGTCCCTTCGAGCCCCAACCTTTGCCTCCGACCATGATGCCTCCCATCTCCTTCCCCTCAGACCGACGAATGTCTGTCCCCGAAAACCTCGCCCCCGCCGTCGGCCCAACGAGAAACGTACGCTCCCGGTCACGCCCCCCGTCACGTCAGTTGCGCGAAGCCGTACCGTCTACCATCCCTCCGCCTTCCGCACTAGAAGACGACTCTCCTGCCCCGCCCTCCACCTCCGCCTCGACCGTCAAACCCGGAAAGGAGCCTGGCACGACCCCTTACTCTCGCTCACCTGAGCTGAGGGTCTCTCACAAGCTTGCAGAGCGCAAACGTCGGAAGGAGATGAAGGACTTGTTCGACGAACTGCGAGATCAGCTCCCCGCCGACCGGGGCATGAAGGCGAGCAAATGGGAAATTCTCAGTAAAGGTCAATCTCGTTTCTTCTTCTCTCCCTCACGACACCTCAATTTGCCTTGTAGCCATCGATTTCGTCATCAATCTCAAGCAAAGCCATCAAGAAATGGCTCGCGAAATGGACATGCTCCGGCACGAGCTGGACAGCTTGCGGCAAGGCTTGCCACCCTTCGGCCCGGGCGGTCCCCCACATTCCATCGTGTACAGTCAAGGCCCGGTCTCATACCCTCAGCCTCCCCCTGGTACCATATCGCATCCTTCTCAATCCCATTCCCATCAGCCACCGTCACAGTCGCGGCCGTCCTCCTCTGAAAATGCCTATTCATCGTCGGGGCAGCCGTCCCACCAACCTCCGTCGGCTGCAGTGACGAATGGCAGCATACCGACGGCTAGGGTGGAGGCCCCGCCGACCTAGGTGCCACCCCTTTTTTTTTGTCGTCTTTGAGGGCTCTGGTGATAGTTGTCGTTTACGCCGGGTTTACTGCATTTCTCGTTTCCAAATGGACAATTCCCTCTGATATTGAGCTCGCCAATGTATATAGTGCTACGCTTCCTTTCTCTTTCTTTTTTTTTCCTTTTCGTCATTATATCACCTAGCACCAGCCGCGTGTAAACTGTAACACAATACATGATTACGTGATCAACACACTTGGTCCAGCGCGTCCACCGACCGACCGACGACGACGACAGCCTCCTCGACACCTGGCGCGGATGTATCTTGCCTCGGCTGTATAACCTGCCTCGCACGGAAACCTTCCGTCTCTGATCATCCGTCGTTTCCCATTTGCACGCACGCCCAACCCCCAATATTTCATCATGCCTCCAAAGTCTGCTGAATCACTCCTTTTTCACAAGAGGAAGCCCGTCAAGAAAGACCCCTCGACTCCTCTTCCCAATGGGACCCCTCCTTCGCCCCGCAAATCTGCAACACCACGCCCGCAGCCCACCCCACCCAACGCGGATGACGTTGAAGACGGCTCCAAGCTCCCCGACGGCGAGTTCTCCGAGTACAAACTCATGTCGTCTGCGCTCAACGGATGGAAATACGACGTGATGAAGTTTGACTCTCGCAAGCCCGTAGACGTCTCGACCTGGGAGGAGCCGATCAAGCTGAATAGAAAGGATCTCAGGAAGCAAGAACCGAGTTCGGCTCAGCCGGTTCCCGTTCGCCCGATGTTGGGGCCAGATGGAAAGCCGGTGATTGGTTCAGATGGGCGATTAGTCATGGTCGACGCAGAGGGCCGGCCTATCGCGAACACCACCGGGGAGGGTTCGTCCAAGGAAAAGGAGGCCAAGGGAAAGATAGTCACCAACGGCAAAAAGAAAATGGCGAGAAAGACGCGACAGGTATTCAAAGTCCCAGAGGAGGTCCGCCAGCTCAAAAGGGAGGAGCGATACCCGTGGGTGATAGAAGACGCGCGACAGAATGAGGTCTGGGTCGGGCAACTGGAGGAGGTCTCCAAGGCAGAAACACACGCTCTTTTCATGCCCGCCGCGCAAGAGGTGTTTAAATTCGTGCCCGCTCACCGATGGTACAAGTTCCACAAGAAACCAAAGCACCACGTTCCCAACTTGGAAGAGGCCGAGTCGTTGGTATGTTGCCGTCCTGTCTTGCTTCGCTTTGAATGACACTCTCTATCCAAGATGGCAAAGATACAAAAGAACAAGGACCCGGAACGCTGGCTGCTACATCGCCGACAAGGACAAGGACCTTCCGCGGCTACGTCTGCCATGTTCAAGGGGGATCCAGGTGCACCCGCCGTCGTTGGCGCAGCGCCACTTGTACATAATGTTGGTCAAAGCAGAGCGCCGGGCGGAAGGGCTTTGCGGGCAGTCAACAGAGGTTCGCAGGGGGCGGAACAAGACGAGGAGGGAAACATCCGGCCTAAACGCGAAGACGACGGTGAAGGCCATCTTGACGAACAGCTGTTTGAAGAAGATGTTGCAGATGACGACGAACATGAGGCGGCGGATATGGACGACGAGGAAGCAAAAGAACTCGAGGTCAGCCGGCGGGGTGTTGTCCTTCTTCTCGTCCTAAACATCGTTTTTTGCAGGAGCGCCTGAAACGAGAGTACAAACTAGCCAACAAGCAGCGCGAAGGATATATCGACGAGTCTGAGGAGGACGAAGACGAGTCCCAGTTGTCCAAGGATGGCAAAACCCTCAAGAAGCTCATGCGCAAATTAGAAAAGAATATCGCATACGACAGCGACGAAGAACGTAATCCATATGCCAGCTCGGTGAGTACGGTGACGGACACCAGTGTCGGTCTCACCATCCGTCGAGCAGGACGAAAATGAGGAGGAGGAAGAGCCTCCGCTCGTTTCAAACGAGCCCGCCATACAGCAGCAGCCCCAACAGGTCGAAAGTCGGTCGGCCTCTCAGCAGCCAACCACAAAGGCTGCAGCTGCGGAAGGATCCACTACGGGCTCCCGGGCAGTTTCGCCAGTACCCGCGTCTAGCCTGGGAGGGCATTCGGTTGTTGCTAAACGGGCTACAAGTCCAAAGGTTCCGAAAGCAAAGTCACCCAACGTGAGCCGAGGCAATAGTCCGCTCAGCGGAGTGTCTGGAGCAACCAGCCCTGTTTCGGGCAGTCGGGCGACAAGTCCGGCCGCTGGTGGCGGAAAGGGAATGGTTGGCTCACCGACCAACGCGACATCGAAGCCGGCGAACAAGCGCAAAGTGGACGAGCTTTCTGGCACCGGTGCGACGAGCGGTTCCATCAACGGTGCCAATGTCCCTCCAAAGCCCAAGAAGCGGAAGCCTCTACCAACCGGTCCTGCGCCCGAAGGAGAGTTGGAAGAGCGGATGCTCGTCGAATGGCTGCAGAATACGCCCAATGCAACGACACGGGACTGCATCCAACACTTTACGCCGTATTTGACGAGCGAGGCGAAGAAGGCCAGGTTCACGGCCATGGTGAAGGAGGTCGCGCAGTTGAAGTCGGGTATTTTGGTTCTCAAGAGTGCACTTCGTGGGGAGTCAGCAGCCGCTTCGCCGGCGCCTGCGACATAGTATGTGACTTGGGCACATATGCTGTGTTTTCTTTCCTTTTTTTTGTTTATCACGATCGAGCTGGAATGCAATTGCGAGGACTAGAATTGCACGCCAACGCTATTTGGTTATTAAGGGATAATGCCAACGACTGATCCGGTGAGTATTAGTTTGGAGCGTCGATCGAACTTGATTTGGCAAGTTGCAGCTACCGCCGGGACTTGATCACCGCCCGTACGCGGTGACTAGAATAGTTGTCCCTTGGAGGCTGACGTCGTTGAATTCCTCGTCCCATGGTATAAAAACCCTCGGTGTCGTTTTTCCCTTTATCGCTTCTTCTTCCTCCTCCAGCACATTTTCTATTTCCCCCCCTTCTCTCGTTTAGGCTCTCTTTTTCCAGCCATGCCTATACGGTTGACCTCTACCCTTTTGCTCGTCGCTGCCGTTGTCCGCGCTTCCGTTGGTCTTGTCGGTCACTCTGATGCAGGCAACTGGTACCACGAAGAAGATCATCCCGTCCACAGCCTCTTTAAGCGTGAAGGTACCAATGATGGTGCCACTTATGCTGCCATTGGAACGGCCCGTATGTTTTGCGTCTGCGTCGAAATCTTTTTCTTCTTTTGGAGTATTTATACAATTGGCAGAATGGTCTGAAGGTTTTCCCGCTACTGAAGCTTCGACTACGAATATGCCTCCGTCTTGGGTCGATGCCTTGGATGCGGCCGTCGCGGCTGGCAGGATTCCAGATATCCCCGCCTCTACGATTATCAGTAATTCCGAGAACCCGACTTATCCTGCGGGCTACGATCCCTATAGCCCCGAGGTTTGCTCGTCGACGTACAAGTGCATCACGCCGGGTGATATATGGGACGCTCCTCCTGGCATTGTCGCGCTCAGCTTTGACGATGGTCCATTACCAGTTTGTCTCTTTGCTGTTGCGCGATTTGTCGTGGCGTGTTGATGGATTATTTTTTTAGGCTTCGGCCAAACTCCTCCAATTTCTTGCGCAGAAGAAGCAGCGTGCGACCCACTTCTTTATCGGTACCAATATCCTTGCGAACGCTGAGGCGTTTAGGACCGCGTTCGAAGACAATGAGGACGACATTGCCGTTCACACGTGGACGCACCCTTATATGACTACGAAGAGCAACTTGGAAGCGGTGGCGGAGTTGGGCTGGAC
>JBBPSN010000443.1:0-14675 GCA_038093615.1 Austroboletus olivaceoglutinosus | reverse complement strand
GATGATGAGTGGCGAGTCAGAGGACAGGAAGAGTTGAAACTCCGACGGCCCTCCCGTTGTGGCACGCCGTTGCTCCGCGAAATTGCTGTGCGCGTGCCACACACACGCACGAATGACACATCGAGCTCGACGTCGTTGCCGACGGTGGGTTCGACTCGCACAGCATACATTCGACCGTTGACCTTGTACCAGTTGCATGTCTGTCACCATTCACGTGTCATCTGTGCTGCCGCGTGGTGATGGTCCTCACTTCTATTTCAGTTGCCTGGGAGTCTCGGGAAACCATCGACTGCCATTCTCCCATATTGGGAGAGCAGGGGCCTCCTAGCGGGTACGCCACCGTAGGGAGTGGCACGGGAACGCAGGGGGGCAGATGCGGGCAAAGAGGTGCTGGCGCGGGTGAACGTTGCCATGTGCGGTGTCACGATCATCTACTGTGCCCATCCGGCGACCGAGACGCGTCACTGAGGACGCGTCTGGCACATGCCACATTGCATTGACCCCGAGACGTCATTCGTAGGGTCTCCACATACTCCAGGGCTCCCCCTCCCACGCTACTACTCCCGGTGCCCTTTGTCCGGGCGTCTTCTTTGCCCGTCTGATTGCCGTTCCGACTCGTTGCGTGCTCTTTGTCCCTTCCCCCCATCCTGTACTCATCCCTTGTCCGTCCCGCCCATATCCACAAGGGCACGACGCTTGGGGACCGGTGCAGGATCGACCATCAAGGCATCGTCCGGTAAGCTTCATTCATTTCCCTTTACAATCTCCGTCTCCTTCTTTGGCCACTTCATGATGCCTATCTCATTGGCTATGCTACTCTTCTGTCTCGCATGCGTCTTTTACGAAATTTACAGACCTCTATTGTCGCTTGTGTATATTTCCCCAGGTCACCGCTGTTGTTATCGCGCACGTTCCCACCCCGCTCCTGGACCAAGCCTTTCTTACTACATTCCACTCTTATACTGATCGTGGCGCTACATGCGGTCCATGCATGGCTTCCTTCGCTCTATCTACCCCCTCTAACTCAATCCCTTCCAGATGACTTCGCAACACCGCAGCAATCTCAAATCGCCGCCCATCCCGTTTGTACTTTCTTCGCGCGGTGCGGAATCGTCGACCTCTTCCCGAGAACCACATCAAGTGTCCGAGTCCTTTCAAGCCACATTCAAGCAGCGTATCCGATCCTCCCTTGAACATGGTCTTAAGACAGCAACGCGGTCGAGGCCCAAGGTCTCGTCCTCCGGCGACGGCGATGACTTTGAAAACATTTCCTCCAAACGAAAAGTCAAGGACAAGCAACCACCTAACGAAGTCAGCGCAAGGGACCACGACAGTAACAAGGGCACGTCGGCCATGCTGAGACGACTCGAATCCAAAGTAGGGCTTCGACGGGTTGGTCGTAATTCTGTTACGCCGTCTTCAACTCCGATTGTATCTTCTGCCGACAAAAGTGGGGTCAGTACAGAGCATGTAAACAATGCGGAGAGGGAGAGGGGTCAGCCTCGCGTGGCAGGGTGGACGAGCTTCATCACCCCTTCCCTACGACAAGCCTCGGTGTCTTCGCCTGCCGTCCATCTTTCCTCGAATCCCATACCTCCCCCAAGTCCTCAGCCTGTCGTTGTTGTTGACCCAGCATCAAATCCTGTATCTGGTCCCACTTCGCGCGACCGCACTCGTCGAGCGAGTATGCAACCTACAGTCAGGGAAATTAGTGCACCACAACCTCTGACCCCCCGCCGGGAACACAGAAGTGGTGTAGGATCCCCAGAACGCAACGGGAGAGCGTCCCCACGAACTAGTAAATCTAGACCCTCTCCCATATTCACACCACCTGCGCCCAGTTCTCGGTCATCCATCGATATCCCCCGAAAAAGCGGTGATTTGCCAAGTCCGCCAGATTCTCCTAACCCACAACCAAGCGGAAGGGGACGGTTGGGGACCGCGGGCAAAAGGCCAGGTGCCACAAGTGGACCACACCTTCCTTACAACACTCCGCCATCCTCTCCCGCACCAAGCCGTACAGTGAACCCTGGTCAGGCTCGGACACCAACGAGGCGAGTGACTCCAACCCTTACTTCTGCCTCGGCTACACACCTACCTTCGAGCGCCTTTGCGGCAAATAAACCGCTGTCGGTGGATACTCCTCGGTCATCTGCAGATAACCCTCGTCGATCGTCAGTTGAAATTTCTCATAGACCACCCGCGGACACACCCAGGAGTGCAATGGATATCCAACGGCGCTTGACGACGTCACCTTCTCGAGCAACTTCTCCCGCTTCTACCCCACGTTCCCGCGCCACTTCTCCAACACAAAGAAATCCTGCATATCTACACAATCGCAGTTTCAACGCATCTGCAGCTTCACTTATCTCTGCTTCAACTCCCGAACAACGCGAGCTAGTGCGCAGTGCCATCTCGTTGTTGTGCAAGGAATTACGTAAACCACCACCGCACCTATCTCGCAGTGAGCATGCAAGGGAGTGGGCTGAGGTAGAGGTCCGATTACAACCATTGGTGCGTCTCGAGCGCATCTGGGGAAAGAGCGGGGCTCTTTCAAGCTCGAGCCAAATCGGTGTCGCAGGATTGGGTTCCTTGGTTAGCAACGCCGGGGAGGAAAGAGAGAGGAGGCTTTTCTGTGAAGCACTCAGGGATGGTGTGGTTTTATGCCAGTGAGTGTTGCTATTATTGAAGCAGAATGCTTGACAACCTGCAACTTTTCATCTAGGCTGATGAACAAACATGTTCCTTCTGTGATTTTGAGAATTGATCCGCGGGAAGATGGTTTCAAGCGTAACAGTAACATTAGCAAATTCCTCGCGGCATGTTCTTCCCATGGGGTATCTTCTGATGACGTTTTTTATCGGGACGACCTTATCGAAGCAACACCGGAGGCCCTATGCCGTGTGGCAAGAACAATAATCTCCTTCTTGAAGCTATTTGAGACGCCAATTGTGGACCGGAGCAAAGTGATATCTGGACAGGGTAACTTGATGGTCGCCGTGGATGCGATTTCTAACAATAGCCTTTACTCATCACCCGCTCTTTCTCGCGCCGCTTCATCAACGCCTAACCTCGTACAGCAGCGATCAGTTTCTCCGCCCCTTGTTCCAGGCCGGAAACGCTTGGCACCACCGGAACCTATTCTTCCTCCGCTGCGGTCAGACAGTCCCCAATCGGGAATCTCTTGTGGTACGGCACGTAACGTCAGCATCCAAGCTGGGAATAACGGTTCAGAAAGTGACGAAATTCCTTCCATTAAAGTGGTCACTCCAACTCCTAAACCACCCCTGCGGACTCGCTCGAAATCGAAGCGATATGATGACGATGGAAGCGACCTTTCACCTGATCCTAATTCCCTCGATTTTCCAACTCACGAATCTCAACCTTCCAGCCCTGCCCTAGGAGGCTATGATCTCCCCCTCAGGCAATCAAGAACGTCGAGTAATATCACCGAAAACACCGTATATTCCAGCATCTTCGATCTGCGCCGCAACAGCAGTGCTCAAAACAAGTTTGGTACCATCAGGACCGTTACTACCGAAGCCACGTCGCTCGGTTCAGAGGTTCCATCCTTTACCAGGACAGAAGCTAGCTCGGTCGCCGCGTCCCTGGCAGAGGAAATGGCCAGAAGGCGCAATATCAGTGGGGACGGCTCTCGAACAAGAGATCGAAAATCCAGCGAGTCTGCCGCTCCTGATCTTGTCAGCCTGGTCGAGGAGGAGGAGAACAGCGCTTGTGGCTCAAGTTCTCGCGAAACTGCTAGAGCCAGATCACCTGTACACGAAGGCCAACAGAACCATGAACCCGAGCAAGTTCGTGTTCGACTTGGTAAAGGAAAATGGCCCGACGACTTTGTGGACGCCTTTCAATCAAGTCCTCCGCGGGCTGTCCCTATCCGGACAATGACCAACCGAGAAGGATACCCGATTGACTCCAGCCCTCCTTCAGCCTCTCCATCACGAAAACCATACCTCGCGCGCCTCAATGATAGTATCGAGCCAGTCCCATCCTCCCCCCGCCGACCCACGCATCGTCCCAGACATAGTGTGGATCCTGTGCTCATGCCCAAGGAATCTATCTTGCGTCGTGAGGCTAGTCCGGACAGTCCTGTCCCTAGCTCTCCTGGCTCCAAGGTGATATTACGCCGCTCCAGCACAAAGAATGGCGCCCGTCGCAACGGAATTTATGTGCCACGTAGCGCCTTGGACGATCCGGACAAAGAGGGCAGCTCGTCCGCGGTACCGTTTCCTAGAGCGATTTCTGCAGATCACAGCGCACGAGCATCTCCCTCTTCCGAGTCACCACTAGGTCTGCTCAGTCATTTGGATGGGTCCCGCACACGTGGTCGACTCTACAGCGAGTTTGACGACCCGAAGACGCGACAACGCAGCCGACCGAATTCTTACGATGAACTTGGGAGGCAACGACGTTCCAGGTATGGGAACATCGTCGATCTTGGTATTCGTGAATGACAGAAATGCTAGTGATTTACCCGGTCGCGAGTCGATGGATGGTGGCACGGCGCGCCAGACGATCGTGGTCGAAGAAGAGGGTAAAGCAGCTATCCGATTCGTGAGTTGTCCAGACATGTCTTTTCCTTGCACTAATGCGTCTCCGCTTCAAGCAACTCGGTAACTGTATTGGTCGAGGTCAATTTGGAGTCGTCTACCGGGCCTTGAACCTGACCACGGGTCAGATGGTGGCTGTTAAGCGGATTCGACTGGAAGGTCTGAAAGAGGAGGAGGTCATGCAACTCATGAAGGAGGTCGACTTGATGAAAAGTTTGTCGCACCCAGGCATTGTCAAGTATGAGGGCATGGTGAGAGACGAGGAATTTTTGAACATCGTCCTCGAGTGAGGCCGTTTCGTTCTGAACTGATGTTACTGATCGCTGACTTCTTGTCAAGGTATGCGGAGAGCGGGTCGCTTGGGCAGACACTAAAGGCATTCGGAAAGCTCAACGAACACCTCGTCGCCGGTTATGTCGTCAAGATCTTGGAAGGCTTGCACTATCTCCATAAATGCCAAGTTGTGCACTGCGACCTCAAGGCTGCTAATATTCTCACCACAAAAACCGGGAATATCAAGCTTTCGGATTTTGGTGTCTCTCTCAATCTTCGGGCGATGGAGCGTGAACTTAACAACGTGGCTGGTACTCCCAACTGGATGGCTCCAGAAGTGATCGAACTCAAGGGTGCTTCGCCGAAATCAGACATCTGGTCCCTAGGGTGTACTGTCATTGAACTTCTTACCGGCCGTCCTCCATATGGGGAGATTGCGAACAGCATGACTGGTGCGTGTTGCTGCATGTGTCTATCGGCAGAAGTGATTGATGTGATTGGACAGTCATGTTCCGAATCGTCGAGGACGAAATGCCACCCTTGCCGGAGGACTGTTCCGAAGCGCTTCAAGACTTTTTGCAACAGTGCTTCCAAAAGGACCCTTTGCAGCGCCCGGACGCGGCGACGCTCTGTGAACACCCATGGCTAACGATGAATTGGGATGCGCTCAAGGCAAGACAACTCTCTCGCTAAATCACTGACATGACTGATACGTGCACTAGGAGCTCCGTCCTCAGGACAGCATCCCCTTCCTCCGCCGCGTCAGCGCCGACGTTCAAAAAACAGATATTGCCAAGGTGCTCGCGCAAATCGACTCGCCGATCATGGAAGCGCAATCTACGGCGCCTCCTGCGGGAGGGGAACCGAGCATTCAACGACAAAACTCCCCCTTTGGACCTGCGTCACCTCTCCCCGAGGATACGTCGTTCTCGCCTCGAGATCATACCTTTGTGAAGACTATCTTTGGGAAGCGTAAGCAAGCGATTTACCTGTGGCTTCATGTTGCTCACTACATGTACGGCAGCGATGACCTGCAGGGTGTGCCTTGTGAACGTCAAGAAGAGTGCGGTGATTTGCGAAGAGTGTAGCCTCATAGCCCACGCCAAGTGTGCGCCAGATGCTGCGCCGACTTGTGACCTTCGTTCACAACTCCTTTTGTTTGCTGAGAAGGGCAACGCCAACGCAGTGCAACATATTGCCGAACCTGCGAACGTATCTTCTCTGCTCTCACAGACATCGGCCGTCGGTCCTACTGAAGTTTCATTCCTCACACCTTCTCCACGTCCAAACGCCGACGTCACGTCTTCCACTCCTCCGAAGCCACATGGGGGATTCAAAATCATGTCTGGCTTCGGACGTTCCCGTTCATCTCTTTCTGTCGCGCATCTGTCTGCCTCTCCGCCGCCAGCTCCCACAGCTAATGCGGAGGACAAGGGTGCGGATCGGAAAACGTCTAGGCTCTGGCACAACGTAAATTTGAGAGAGAGGCCACAATCCGAGTCCAGCAACAGCACTGGTCCGAAGAGCTTCAAGACCATGGACAGCCAATCGAGTCGACAAGAGCCAAGACGGTCCTTTCTCTCTATTATTGATCCAGACTCTTTGCCCGGGACGAGTCAACGTGGGCCCGAAGGCTCGTCCTCTTCCAGAATTATTTCGAACGGGAGTGCTGCACTCGAAAGGGAGCAGCAAGATGACCCGGGTGATTCTAACCGGCAGAAGAAACGAAACAGCGAGAAGCACAACAATTGCGTGGTTCAATAGTCATGCACAACGATATTTATGATTCATGATCTCACGTCCACCCCCCCGACATTTTTCGGAGCCCATCTTTCAATTCACCTTCATTGCGAGCATATATTCACGCTATTTTATGTTCTGATAATGTAGCCCGTGTGCGGACATTTTCCAATGGACAGTATTCCGTCGGCGAAAGCCTAGTAATTAGCGTTACCTACTCATCATCACATTCACACTTCATGTATACACTCTTTATTTAAGTAACTGTATCAGATACTTGATTGAGACCGTTTTGAATTGATGGTGATAAGTTATCACTCGGCCCCTGATTTATCACGTCTGCGAGATAAGCTATGAATAGAGGTAGCATCTCTACCGCTCACCTCCCCCAGATAACCCCGACTGGCAAGGTACAGGGCACCGGTATCGCCCCAAATTTGATAGCGGGTGATCTTATCTTGATCATCAAAGTCCAATACGTATGTAAAGGTTTCCTGCCAGCGTTCGCGGGTGGCGATCCAGGTGAATGCCGCGGTGCCCGTGACCGACACCTTTCTGACCTCTTCGTCGACGATGTAATCTGAAAAGCGCATGTCCTCGTAGGTGAGGAGAGCGGCGACGGAGACAAAGTAGTGCCGCACGCCGTCGAGGCCGGTAAATGGGCTGCCGAGGAAAGGGGCGAATCTGCGCGCGAGACCGTGCTCGAGCACCTGGCAGACGTCGGAGAAGTGGGAGAGGAGGTCGTCGACGGGCGCGTTTCGGGCGAAATCGGCGCAGAAGCGATGGGCGGCGTCGGCGAGGTGTCGACGGGCGGTCGCCGGAGTCAGTGGGCCGGCGGACATGATGTGCAGCGCCACAAAGAGAGGGAACTAACCCGGATCACGCGGCACTTGGGCTTGGCAAGCAAGACCAACTCCTCCTCTGCCATCGCTCCTGATGGACGGCGACAATTCCCACTGCATCCATCGTCACGCAAAATTCGCATCCTCTCATGCAGCCCAGTTCGACACCCGGATCAAAGACCTCGACGTAAGTCGCCCGCGCTCCAGTTCTTTCATGCATCACCTTTTTTTTTACAGAGCAAGCTACGAGAACACTTGGGCAACTTTAGAGCGATCGAATCTTCGATCAAAGGCGCTCTGGCAGAGCTTAACGTATGTATGATGGCGTTCTCACATGGCTTTTGGTTCAACCTCGAACGGCAGAGAAATATACAACGGGCCGACCAGGCTTTGAATTCGGATATCCCCAAGCTGCGAGACGAACTCGAAGGATCGCTGGTCATTCTTCAAGATCTCTCCAAGGCATTGCCCCGCATCCGTTCTCGTGTCGCCAACATTCGTCATGCATACGACTCTGGTCGAACAAAGGCGGGTGGTTGTCTCACTCTTTTATTCCAGCGAAATAAACACATTTCTAGGCACGAGAACTTGCCAGCAGTTTGATGTGGCTCAACACCGATTTTCGTGAACGTTGGCGACTCATCATATTCACATCTTCTGCTCCAGTATCTTGGAGGTGGAAAGCAATGATGCGAACCTTGTTTGCCGTTTTGCTGGTCACCTTTCTATGGGCTGCCTGGATCGCTATCAGCGGTGCCTATCGAGCCCATCGACAACGGCTTGTCTGGGGCGAGAGGCTGATGTCATAAAGGGCATCCGTCTCTTGCGCCTTCGGGCCGTTTCTTCTCTCTTCAATGTGGAGCCCAGTGGGCCGTTTTCATGCGTACGATGTCGTACCATACTCTCCGCACTCCTTACTTGTACTCTCCCTTGTTCATTATTCAGACAATGGCACCTTGAAGTGCTGCTGTATATATGTACGCACACTGTATCATAGATTCAAAGGACTAATGTTATGATGCTGTTGGCTTTCGTACCCAGAACAAGTAATTGCACTCTGCAGCGCCCCATCGAGTGGCACTACGTGACATGAGTTGCCAGTTACCGTTCCAAGGTAGATAGATGAGGCCGCGGACTTCCGCCTCTGTGCGTGTGGGGAGACCATGGCCGTACGTCCCTGTGATCCACGATCTTGTAGGATTCTCTGGGTTTGGGGAGGGCGAGGAGTACTCTGAAAAGAACGACACGAGTTCCGAGGGGTTGACGAATTTCGAGTACGTATGGGTTCCGACAGCAACCTTTCGCAGGACATGCTCCGCCGCCAAGATAGTCAGGAAATACGACAGGGGCGTACGGGCGATGGTCGACAGGAAAAGGTGGCCACCCGGCTGGAAAGACGGCACGTCAAATGGCTGCAAATACCCCACCGACGGCGACCCACCTTGACCAATTCAGCGCACGTCGAGAGGAAACCGGCAGGGTTGTCGACGTGCTCGAGGACCTCCATCGAGCACACGACGTCGTACCGTTTCGGCTCCTGGACGAGTTCCTCCGCAGACGCGTTCCGGTACGCGAGTCGGGCCGTCAAGCTCAGTTCTGGATCGGTACGGGCGTGCGCGGCCGCGATACCAATGTTCGATTCCGAGGCGTCAATGCCGAACGTGCGCGCGCCCATCCGTGCCAAGCTCTGCATGGTGAAGTGCGTGGTCAGCCGTGCGGGGTGGACGACTTTGTGGCGACGTTACCTCTGAGAGCAATCCACCGCCGCACCCGACGTCGAGGACGTCGAGCCCGCCGAGAGCATACTGCCTCTGGGCCATGCTGCGTCCTGCGACCTCGCCCTGTTCCTCGCGCGTGACCTCGACTAGTTTTTCGCGGATGTATCGCACCCTGGTCGGGTTCATGCGATGGAGCAGTGCAAACTCGCCATGTTCGTCCCACCACAGGGAAGAAAGACGAGAAAAGTGTGCAATCTCGTCCGCGTTGACGGTCGACGCGGTTTGGAGCGAGCGCGTTGCGCGTTGAAATGCAGTGGACAAGGCGCGGAACGAGATCATGAATGAGACTAATGATGCTATACAAATATTTAGTGCATGATATGCTATGCTCCATCCCTCACAAACATCCACTTGTCCCCAACCCGCCGCATTCGACCTCCCCGCCCGCCCGACTGTTCTGCCTCCATCTTTTCGTCCGAGTGATCCTGGGCCACCGGCGGGTTATTAGCCGCCGCCGAACCGTCATTCGTCTCGGCGTCACCGTTCAGCACAACAGCGTACGAGGGCTCAGATGGCTCCGCCGCATTCGCGCGCCCATTCTCATCCGCGTAGTGCCCTCTACCTCGCCACTCGCCGTGACCCCGTGGCCCTTGCCCGTGTTCTTCCCACCGTCCTTGTTGCCACTCGTCTTCCTGTGCGCCATTGAACCCGCCGT
Source organism: Austroboletus olivaceoglutinosus (assembly GCA_038093615.1). Taxonomy (NCBI): domain Eukaryota; kingdom Fungi; phylum Basidiomycota; class Agaricomycetes; order Boletales; family Boletaceae; genus Austroboletus; species Austroboletus olivaceoglutinosus. The sequence continues at coordinate 4,819 of JBBPSN010000443.1, read as the reverse complement.
TGGACATCCCAGCAGCAGCCATGCTTCCCGTTATCACCAAGTGCATGAGCTCCTCCTGTGATGGCGAATACCCGTACGATGTCTGCCACATGTTTCCCAGCGCTTCCCACGATGAGGGGGTGGTCGCATCAAACGTGGCGATATCAAATTGGTCAAGTCCAGGCTGCTGCTGTGATGCTGAGTTCGGGGTATGCGTTTCAGTACTCTGCGCAGATGTACTTTCAGCTACCAAAGGCAACTGATCAGATACAGGTGTATGATAATCTGGCGGGACCCCTGGGGGAGGAGGATCTACAGACGAGTCCATGGGAGCTAGTGCCTTTGTGTCGTCGACCGACATGGATCGGGAGGGCGAGGCGGACGACGCCCTGATATCCCGTCCAAACTCGTCTGTGCCATGTGCGCTGGTAGGCGTAGGTAACTTAGGTTGATGATGTCCGTGTCTGTCGTCCAAAGGACGGCGGGGAGGACTGTGTGGCCGCCCGTCTCGTCGCTCTTCGTGTCTGCGTGGGCTCCGGGAGCGGCTGCGTCTTGGTCGTGAACGAGGGTCCCAGTCCCGATCGCGATGTCTGAAGCGATCATGGTTGTAGCCATCATCCCACCGGCCACGGCCACGAAAGCCGCCACGAAAGCCACCACGAGCGTGTCGATCTCTTGCACGATCCAGGTGGCCGTTGCGCCCGTATTGCGTGTCTCCTGGATTGTCGAAACGCGAGGAAGGTGCCGAGGGATGTAATGGCTCGGGTGCCGGAGTGACGGCGGGAGGAGTACTTTTGTCTGTCGGAGGGGGTGTCTGTGCTGGAGGCGGTGTGGTGAGTTTGGCAGTCAGAGCGAGTTGCTGCAGAAGCGCCTGCTGAAGACCCGTATTTGGTGGTGTTTGGCTAATACTCTGGGTAAGTAGCTGCCCTGGGCGAGTCAACGAGCACGCTACCTCGGCGGTTGGCCTTGGACATGAGCTGCTTGGCCCAGCAAGGCGAGCAAGGTTGCCTGCACGTTGGGAATGGACGCAGTTTGTATCGTGGTCGTTGCGGTGGACGGCGTCGGATTTACAGTGTTCTCTGACAGAAAAAGTAAACGAAATAGTGTTTCAGTTGATACTCTCATTTCATTGGAGGCAAAAGTGCCAGCAAAAATAGCTAGAGTTACACAGGCAGAAGAAATACTTAGCGGCCACAGATATGCACCTTTTCGTACGTCCGACAAGATATCCCTCACTTGCGCCAGTACCGACGAAGGGAAAGTATTCGATTTGACCCATATGTCAAGAACTTTGTTCGTCTTTTCCTGTGGTTAGAGTCAAGTAAGAACGTTGTACGTTGTTAACTACCCTCATGGGGATTGCAGAGGTCATGTGATAGAGCGCGCTACGGGATAAACGTGACTGGAGGGCAAGGTCTCACAGACGCCCATATTGCGATTCGCAGCTGCCGGTGCAAAGCCGGTAACGAAGCGCAGAGTATTTCCTGGAAGGGCATGTTCCAACAACTAACCTTTGCTTCCGAGTTCTTCAGGGAAACCATATCCTGGAAAAGTCCTTCCAGGATGCCTTCAATCTTGAGGAGAAAAGTCGCAGCATTACCCTTTGTCGAGTTGATATCACCCGTTATGCCACGCTTGTTCACTAAACTCCTCGCAGCACGAGCCAAAGCGTCAAAAGCATACAAGCTAGACACTTTGGCGGAGCTCGGCAACGACTTGTGCGTGCGATACAGCGTTGCGACGAGCTTCGTATCATCCTAAAACGCCGTCCATCAACAACTGCATACAGTGCAAATCCGCTGCACACGCACTTCGAGCGATTTCATGGCGATCTCGGTCAACTTGTTCATTTTTGAGGCCGACAGCCGTTTTGCGTTGACGACCTCCTTGAGGGTATTTTCGAAATCCTGAAATATTGAAAGTTAGACACAGCAACGAAGTGTATCCAGTGCGCACCTCGAGAACAGTCATGTCCAACGCTCATGCATGGGTTTACCAAGCAAAGGCTGCGGGTTCAAAGGATGCGACTGAGAAGGTACGGAAAGTGGCGCAAACCGTATTTGCTTGTGTTGTGGTTTCGTCAGCCGGGTCGCCAGTGGCTGAACTGGCCGCTGTCACTTGCTCATGTCGACCCGCGCAAAGGCGACGTTGGCTGCTTCATGTGCCATCTCTGCGTTCATCATATGGGGCGTACATTATCAGCAGACCAAAGAACGCGATGTATGCATATATTCTCGCCGTTGGGGACGTGTCTAATCGTGTGTACTTAGGACATGTACCAAGGCGTATTGCGCGATGACGCACGCAGAAGAGAAAAGATGCGACAAAGACAAGAAGAATTCGAAGAATCGCAACGCAAGCGAGAACTATACGAACGCACCCAGACTGTCGTATCTGCTGAACAAGGTTGATACCGCTACAAGGGAAAGACAATTTGTCAGTCTTGTTACATGTCATACTGGACCTGGGCCAAACGAGTTCACATCATTTTAATAGAGTGCAACCAGGTAGCCTTTAGCAGTCGGATTACCTCCGGTGATCTGCTATGTTAAGTGCGTGTCAACGTATTTCGACCTCACCATGTAGCTTATAATGATCAACCATTCCACCGTTATATAAATCCTATCTAGCCTCTGATGAAGTCCATTACCGTCACCTCCACGAGAAAACGAGCTAAAAGAGTGTTTGAACATGGAACTTTGGCGCCCATTTACGTCACGTGATATGTTAATCGGCACTGGGTGTCAATTTTTTTTCTGCGAGTACCGCTTGGGTTCTTGCTTGAATCCTCCACGTTCTCGGTTCAGCGGGTGGCACGTCGACTGGGTGGTAAAAGGTGCGTTTACTGCCTTCTCATAGACAATGACGAAGCTCATTCCAATCAAAGGGTGGAATGCATTCAGCCTTCTTCATCGATGAAATTCTTCAGCCTATATTCGAGGTTATTCTGAACGATGACAAACCATCACTGTGCTCTGTTGCAAGATGTTGTAAGGCCTGGAAGGATCCTGCCCTAGACCGTATATGGAAACGACTTCCATCAGCCGTACCGCTGCTGTCTCTTCTACCAAACTTTTCGCTGGAAAACAACAACATCGTAAGTCTCATCCAGTTGGTCGAGTTGTCGGTCACCAACTTTGTTGAAAGCGACTTGGCCCGACGATGCAAGACGAGGCGCTTGCAGCCTTCCATTCGTATGCCACTCGTGTCAAACACATTGTACACGACCATCGCGTGCTTGCAGACCTCAGTTGCATTCCAATGGACCTGTTTCGCCAACTGAGTAACCTCGAGTCCGCTTTTATCAAGAGCAGGGCAGCTGGGGAAGTCGCTTTGTATATGAGCGTGGCTCCTAGGCTTCGAGCTCTCACACTGCAGGTTGGTTACACCAAATTTAACTCGACCTCTGTGACTATGCACGGCATGATGTCACTTTTGAGAGGGCGTTCGTCGCTGGAGCAATTGTCCGTTAGAGGACATTCCTCTGAATGCCTTCACATGCCTCTCAGTAATCTCACGACTTTGCGCTCGTTGTCGTTGCACCTTTCATCCTTGACGGAGCAGGCTTTCATGACAGTGTCTACCTTTCCTCTCTTGGTGAATTTCGACGTCCATGCAAGTCGCTTATCATACGACTTTTTGTCAGCCGCGATCGCTCGCACTCGTGGTGCTCCCTTTTTTCCTGCGTTAGAAAACCTGAGGATGCGCGCTGAGCCGGCACTCGTAGCGCTGGTACTTCAACAAATACCCCATGACAAGCTTTGTTCTTTCCACATAGATTACACGGGCCCTGGCCCCTCGTCGGCATTCGACTGTCTATTCAGGGAAATGGCCAAATTACCGCTACGTGAATTCACTCTGGAACATGCCATCTCCACGGATGCGTTCGAGGACATACCCACACACGCGCCAGACGAGTTCTTCACTCTAGACCACTTTCGCCCGCTTTCAAAGCTGCCTCTTAGGCGTCTCGTAATCGACTCTTGGTTGCCGCTCGACCTGTCGGATCCAGCGATCGAGGAGATGACGACGTGGTGGCCGCTGATCGACCGGCTCGAACTGGGCGCTCGGACGGCGCTGGAAAACACGGAGACGACGTGGAGGCCGAGGAACACGCTGGCGAGCCTCTGTACTCTGGCGAGAGGTTGCAGGCGCCTGCAGAATCTCGTCATCACACTGGATGCGGATACATGCTGGCTGTCGGATCCGGGTCTAGTCCTGCCTGACTCTCACCCCCTGGTTTCTTTGTCGATCAGTTCGCGGGCCCGACCTGATGTTACGTTGTTTTCGATGCTCTCCAGGTTGTTCCCGTCTTTGAAGGACGTGACGCCTGGGTTTGTTGGCGAACACGAAGATGTATGGGTCGCCGTTCGAGATGCTGTTTCAAATTTTGCTCTTAGAAAGTTATAGATGCGTCACTTTTCTAGAGTTTGTTATGATGATAGACTTAGATTGCTTAGATTGCGCCATAGACCGTAGACATTGGACCATATTGCACAAGGATGTACTCCAGGATCATGCACGTATACCATTCTTCGTAACGTGATTGGGACCTCCGGGAGTCATTCCGATAAGCGAGACTACCATCACCTGGTGACTCCTCGTCTATTATTTGAGTATATCGCCATGTGCACCATGATGCCTCTGTTTATCATCGGTAATGCTTCATTTAACCACATTGTTTTTTTCTGTTGTCTAACCATCAATGTTGGTAGAATGGCAAATCGGATTTGCGTTCCCTACCGGCTCGACAGCATCCATCTTTATCTCAGTTCACCTTCGCTAGCTGCTTATTACAGACGCACTATAAGAGCGACGCTGCGTTCGCAGCGTGGGGAAT
>JBBPSN010000441.1:0-18061 GCA_038093615.1 Austroboletus olivaceoglutinosus | reverse complement strand
GGCAGAAAAACCCCTTGAACAGTCATTTTTCACCTGATAAGTGGATACTCTAGCAGAAAGCCACTGTAACCTAAGCAAATCTAGTTTAGGAATACTTATCAGTTAAGTGTATACTTGCACCTTCCTCCATCTCTCAGTGAACCAATATTGTGGTTGACATCTCACCCTATTGAACCTTCATTGATACACCTATAAAGGCGAATTCTCACACTTCACATCCCCACATTCAGTAGCAACTTTGCATGCTACTTCCTTTACAGTAAATCCCTTGGTATTAAACTTAGGTGATTTATTACTCTACCACTACTGCTGATCATCCAGCATTTAGTATCTCAGAAAATCAACCATTTGAGGTACTCTTAGGGAAAATTATTCCCACAGTCACAGCTAGCACAGTTCTTAAGTAATTTACCAAAGAAACCACATGCTCTAGTATCAACCTATACACTTAGGCTTTTTGTATCCATTTCACTAGTTTATCACCAATCCTTCAACTTACCCATGCTAGGATAAAGCCAACCTAAGTCCTTTGACTAACAATCTAGACTTGGAAGAACAACCAGACGTCCAATTCACTAAGTTATCCACTCATCAGTACTATTTCTATTGTTGATCTGTTAGGTTAGTTGACAACCAGCAGCTTATAGTGAGATTGGGCCTAGGGGATTTGATTGAGGAATACACCTAGCATTCTATTCATTCATTTCCTAGAAGAAACATCATCAGGTGATCCTGGTGGCGGTAGATTTGTTATGGGAGGATTAGTACAGGGACAGACTGATGGTAACCAATTGGAATGATTACTGTCAAGCGCTGTAAGGGTCGAATTGGCACCTGTTAAAAAACTTTCACCAAATGTTGAATACTTAGGTAGAGAAGAGCGGTTATGTCAGGCGCAATCAGGTGAGACTGGTTGGAGGAAGCTAGAATCCTCCGAGATGTCAAAATTATGAAACTCAGTGCGTAAATTTCAAGCTCTAAGCATTGGGCTGTTGGTTGAAGACTTCTTCTAGAACCCCTTGATGAGTCCCTCACAGTGGACTCTAGTTGAATAAACAGAAAGGTGGCTGGGAGGATAAGAGGGAGGTCCTCTTACTAGTCCGGGCCATTTGGCATGATAGGGAAGTGATAGGTTTGCCCCAAAAGGGACTCTGAAATAAGGGGGTGAGGTAGACCAAAGTCCAAGACCGGATAACACAAATCCAAGGTAAGTTCAGATTGAAGTTGGTGTGAAAATGGTGTGTTGCAGATGATGCAGACGTTAAAGACAGTAGAATGGTGCCGTAGATGGTATACGGTGATGGTGACAGTGTTGTAAGCCAAATAGAAGCTGGTGACATTTCACCAAAGTACTCTATTATATAGCCCAAGCATAGCCCAAGGTGTCATAAGTACCAATAAGTAAGAAGTGCCATAATGGCAGTTAAGTAAATGAGTAGATAAGGTAAGGGTAGTAAGGAAGGTGGGTGCCACCGACCCTAAAGGCAGTGCTAATGTAGTGCCTGAGTCCAAAACGAGATGGGAAGTAGTAGGAATGGATATCATACCAAGTCCAAGATGTCCAAGATCATGTACACATAGTCTGAGTGACCAGTGTATAGTCTGAAGCCTCAGACTTGAGTGTCCATGCTCAGACTTGCAGTAGCATAGCTCGGACTAGATGGAAAGGGTAGTAATGAACCAGGGGTGTAGAAGATGCACAATAAGGATGATAGTAGATGATTTCAACCGTAGAGGCATGCTGGTCTCTATACCGCCCCTATTACCTCCTGCCAACAATTCCGACAATGGTGATTCGTTTTCAGACAATTCAACTGATGGTGATAACATTGGTGCACCTCCTGTCTGGAATGTGCCTTGGAGAGGACCTCTTGGTCAGATTCCCCCCACAAACTGAGTAGAAATCAGGAAGTCAATCTTCCCAAAACCCGATTTCTACAATGGAAAGAAAGAAAAGTTTGTGGCCTGGACTATGTCCATGACCATGTACTTAATGGGATTTCCTCAAGAGCCTTCCAACGGGCAGAAGATGATGTTATTTTTATTATTCATATGTGGAGAAAACAACACAGGGCATTACGCCACTTTGTTCATGCAGTGAGCAGCCATCAACCCCTAGCTATTCAACTTTGTACAGTTTATGAAAGACTTGCAAAGGAACTTCCAACCCATAGCTTTGGCTTCCCAAGCTGAAGAAAAGCTGTGTGTACTCAAACAAGGACAAGAAGAGTCTATCAAAGACTTCTTTACAAAATTAGAGCAGTTAACCATTGAGGCCAACTTTGACTTGGTCATCAATGCTAGACAGCTTATGGGCATCACTCATCACAGAGTCCATGACAAAATTGTGGAGAATGTCGAGAGATCCTCCCCTCGTCTATTGAAAAGAGTAGATAACTATCCTTGCTAGAAAAATGCCTTGATCAAGTTTGATTAGGTATTATTAGAAATTACGGCCTGTAGAAAGGTGCAAGGAATAACACTGGGATTCTTTCCCCACTCACAACCTCATTCCACTGCTGCTGGAGCTTTGGCCACTCCTACCCCTATATCTAAAGCTGCTCCAGTGGTTAACCAACCAAGACCCCACCCTAATGCCACTGGAGTGTTTCTTGGACAAGGAGCCCCGATGGATCTGGATGCAGTACATGCCTTAGGTATGTGCAGGAAATGCAGTCCAAGATCTGTCTGGCCTTGTGCCAAATACCCCATGAAGCCTCGCATCACAGTCTGTATTCAAACTGTTATAAGAGGACATGACATAGAATATGATAAAGGAAGTACCTCGAGCTTGCTTGAGGCACTCAGTAAAATAGAGGATTTTGGAAGCAGAAAACAATAGCTCAGTTGCCTATGTCTCCAAAGAACAATGTTGTTTCTTCTTTACCAAGTGTATTTGTACCTTCTGGATCAACTAATAGATTCGAAGTTCTTGATATTGAAGAAACATCTGAGACTGAAACAAGTAACAAGGTGTCTGGAAACAGTGCAGCTGCTCATGAAACCAAACCAGTGTTTAATTCCTCGAAGGAAAGATTTAGAGTTAAGAAAGTTGAACCCAGGGCTTCGCTGCTATTACATGGTTCAGAACTCACTGCCAGATATGACATCACAGCAAATCAATATGCGGTGTCGTTTCTATGGAATATGGATGAATAGAAGGCTAGGTTCTTCCTCAAGCAAATTCCCTAGGCCCAAACTCACTATAAACTGCTAGTTGACAACAAACCTAACAAATCAAGCAATAACAAGATTGAATAAGTAACAAAACTTAGTGAAATGGATCCCTGGTTGTTCTTCCAAGTCCAGGTTATTAGCCAAAAGACTTAGGTTGGCTTTATTCTAGCTTGTATAAGCTCAGGGGTTGGTCTAAAGATAGGGAATAAGTACTAAAAGGCCTAATCAATAGGTTTAGTAGTTGTGCATAAGAGAAATTAGTGATTTGCACAGGAACCATAAGGGTGACAGCTATGCAATGGATATTGCCTAAAAGAGGCTCAGAAGGAGTGTTGATTGAGATAGAAAGTGTGATGGAATTGGCTATACTGGTTGTGTAGTAAATCCTCTAGAAGAATTGCTAGAGAATCTGCTGTTGAGTTGATCATGCAAGAACTGATTGCTAAATGTAGCAATGTTAGGTATGGGAAATTTAGCTTAAGGTTCACTCTGTCTATGGTCAATAGGGTTTGTTTGTACCCTTGTTTATTGGCTCACAAAGAATGCTGATTTGTGCTAAATGGGTGCTTGGCTAATAGATATTCTTAGACTAGATTTATCTAAGTTACAGTGCCTTTCTGCTATAGTGGCCACCTACTAGGTGATTCAATGATGTAATCAGGGGATTTCTACTTTAGTGCTCTTCCCAATTGAGACAGAGGCTTTTCTACTTTAGTGCTCAACTACTAATAGTCACTTAACATACACTTAAACATGTAAATGTCCTAGATAACCGCTTTTGAGGCTTATGTAAGCACGGATATAAGCGATATTACCTAATGGAACCTTATCTACACTTAAGGAACCTCTAGGGACAGTGTGGAGTGGTTATTTGACCTTTTCTCCTACTAACTATGCACCAAAAGGTTGATTTAGGGCTGAGTTTTGCTTTGTACACTTAGATATTATGTAATCTAGGTAGAAGCGAACTTAATGGACCCTTTTTCCTCTTAGATCTCACTTGGGATCTTGATACTCCTTCAGAAATTGAAGGTTTGATCAAATTGATTGAAATCTAGGGCACAGATCAGCTATCTATATATACTAATTACATGTGGCTGTGTTAGACCCTTAAAGCGGACTTATGACTCACTATGAGTCACCTATTAGTCATCATGAGTCAGTATGAGTCATAATGAGTCATACAGAAGGCTATGCATCCAGTTATGGGCAATTTGCAATTGCAGGGCCTTATGGCTGTGTTGCTGACAGGCTGTATTGGACCCTGCAGGGTATGGCTATGCATCCCAATTGGGGCAGGCTGTGCAGCTTCCTTAAACAATCTGAAACCTTATCCTTTATTAATTTGAGTAGTTGTCTCTTTTTGGCTTAGGTTAGTGGCTATGGTGCTGGCAGGATGCCATATCATGTGACCAATGTCATGTGATTACTAATCACCTGACCATAGTGGCAGTTAGGGGCCTATTACATGAAAATGGGTGATTAGGTTAAGTACACTAGTGTAACTACTAATACATATGTAGTGAAAACATACAAGAAAGAAATTATCATATTTCTACAAGGACTTAAGATAAAATCATGAAAATATTAGGGTATATAGTTCACCATATGGACCTTCGTTTGACCACAGGAATAGGTCATAGCTTATGTTCCTGACTCAGCACAATTCTGATTGTGTGCAGGTCAGTGGTTGTCCCCACTAAAGGACAAGCTACAGTTTCTGTTGGGATTGCGGTAGCAGTATCCAAAGGAACTTATGGTTGAATTGCCCCATGCAGTGGTCTCGCTGCCAAACACAGAATTGACATCAGAGCTAGTGTCATTGATGTGGACTATTGCAAAGTGATTAAAGTCATCCTATTCAATCATAAGGATGAAGCATTTAAGGTTAATGCTGGTGATTGAATTGCTCAAATGATCTTAGAACAAATAAAGACTCCCACTATTGAAGAGGTTAAAGACTTAGACAACACAACTTATGGAGCAAAAGGATTTGGATCTACTGGTCTAAATCAAACCAATGTCCATATTCTGCAATATGATGCATTGCCTGGTCAACAAGCTGAGAGCTTGGTACCAGATGCACAGTCATTAAAGGAAAATCCAAAAGAGGAAACTCAAGTAGGTCCACAAAAGTGAAGATCCAATCGTAACACCCACTGGCTCAACACAGTTGACCCATGGTCAATATGATGAATGAAGGAGGTTATCAACTCCAGAAACAATAAACATTCTCTTAAGCATCTGGCATCATTTGTACATAACACACAAGAAGCTGAAGTAACAACAGATCTTGTAAAACAGATGAGATCAATGCATCCTGATGAGGTACATCATACTCTAAAGGAACTACAGAACAAACTGAGGTTTGTCAACCAAATAAAAAGATCTCAAGATTCCACTGAGATTCAAGTTGACATCATCACCAACAATGGGATGAAGATATTGACCAAAGCATTGATAGATTCCAGCTATACCAGGTCATCTGTGGACCAAGAGTTTGTGTCCAAGAATGGCCTGCAATGCCACAAATTGCCAAGACCATTGCCAGTATATAATGCTAATGGCACACTCAATAGTGCCAGTAATATCAAAGAGTTCGTAATAATTGAAGTAAAAATCTTAGATCATTCTAAACAACTTGCCCTCGTAGTAACCAAGCTGCGAACTCATGATCTATTCCTTGGACATGATTGGCTTCATAAACATAACCCAATCATAGATTGGACCACAGGAGGTATAGAGTTCAGGTGTAAGAATAATCATATGCCAGAACTCATATCTGTGGAAGACGATGAAGATGATGATGAATATACCATTAGATACAATGATGGCGAAAGACTCTTCGAATTAGATGTCAAAGCTTACTGTCGAAACATAGCTACAGACATAGCAATAAAAGCTATTGCTGAAAAACAGAAGCTCTTATTCGAAGATATCATCCCTGAAGTTTACCATGACTACAGAGATGTATTTACAAAAGAAAACTTCAACAAACTACCACCTAGTCATCCATGGGATCATGCAATCGAACTGTTGCCAGGAGATCATCAGATCGATTGCAAAACATACAATCTATCTCCAAATGAGCACAAGGAGCTTGACAAGTTCTTGGAAGAGAATTTAAAGTCTGGATGGATAAGACCATCAAAATCCCCTTATACTTCAGGATTCTTCTTTATCAAGAAAAAAACTGGAGAACTCCATCCTATCCAGGATTACAGGAAGCTCAATAAGGTTACCAAGAAGAACAGGTACTCTTTGCTGCTAATCAACGACATATTTGATATGCTACAAGGAGCAGAATGGTATTCTATGGTATACATGAGATGGGGGTACAACAATGTCCAAATAAAAGAGGAAGACGTTGAAAAGGCAGCTTTCCATACTCACTGCAGATTGTTTGAACCACTTGTAATATTCTTTGGACTCTGTAACAGTCTAGGAACATTCCAGACAATGATGGATCATCTCCTTTGGGATTTGAGAAATTGAAGAAAAGTGATTGTTTATATGGATGACATCATTATCTTCACAAAGACTTTGGATGAATACCAAGAAGTAGTATGCAAAGTACTTGAGATACTGCACAAAAACAAACTATACTTGAAACATACCAAGTGTATATTTGAACAGAAAAAAGTTGATTATCTCGGATGCATCGTGTCCAAAAACTCTGTAGAAATGGACATCCACAAAGTCAAGGCCATTCTCAATTGGCCTGTCCCAAAAACGAGAAAACAAGTATGGGAATTCCTCGGATTCCTCAACTTCTACTGCCACTTCATAAAAGACTTTGCAGCCAAAGTATGACCTTTGAATGCTTTGACAAGTAACAAAAATGAGTTCATCTGGAACTCCAAATATCAAATAGCGTTCGAAGAGTTGAAACAAACTCTAACTGAGGCACTAGTCTTAAGGATGCCAACCAACACTAACCCTTACAAGGTTGAAATTGACAGTTCTGGAGTAGGCTTGGGTGCAATCCTAAGTCAAAAGCAAGGAGATCTATGATACCTGATCTCTTACATCTCTTGATCATTGGAAGATGCTGAGAAGAATTACCATGCCTCAGATCTTGAACTCCTTGCCATTATTTTCGCTCTTAAGAATAGTGTCACTACCTGATGGGAGTGGCAGTTCTGTTCCTGGTGCTAACAGACCACCATAATCTGGCATTCTTCTGAAAGCCCCAAGACTTGTCATATCAACAAGCTAGATGGCAACAAATTCTCCAGGAGTATTGATTTACAATTGAGCACCACTCTGGAAAGACAAACCTGGCCAACCCTCTGTCCAAGAGGTCAGACTATAAGAAGGGGGTAGACTTGCAGAATTTACAAAAAACTCTGCTCCCCAATCACTTGTTTATTGAAACAGACAAAACTTTGGAAATTAAATAGATTGAATATAAACAATCCGTTGAAACCACCATCATGAGAGCCCAAGACAAGCATGAGCAATATGCAATTGATAGGTTTAAAGGAGGAAAAGAATGGACCAAAAAGAATGGAATACTATGGAAAGGAAAATAGCTTTACATTCCTCTAGATTCCAAACTTAGAAAGCAGATCATGAATAAAAATCATAATCACCCATTAGCTGGACACCCCAGTTACAAACAGACCAAGGATCTCTTGGCATCATACTACTGGAAGTTGATGAATTTGGATATCGACAAATACATTAAAGGATGTGACATCTGTCAAAAGGTGAAGTCCAAAAATGTGGCTAGTCATATGCCACTTCATCCAAATGAAACTCCAAATTTGCCATGGGAAATAATCTCCATGGATCTCATTGGATCTCTTCCCAAGAGTCACAGGAAAAATGGCATTTTTATCATAGTAGACTGACTCACCAAGATGATGCATGCAGTGTCCATCTCCATGAACATTACCTCTGAAGGCATTGCCAAGATCTTTATGGATCATATCTTTAAGTTACATGGAACCCCAAAAAAGATCATCTCAGATTAAGGCCCTCAATTTGTCTTTAAGTTCATGGAGGCACTATACAAACAGCTGAGCATCACAGCCAACCCAAGTACAGCTTTCCACCCCCAAATGGATGGCCAAACCAAACGTGTGAACCAAGAGATAGAAAAATATCTCTGGATTTACATAAATCACAGACAAATGGACTGAAGTGAATGGCTCACCCTGGTGGAGTTTATATATAACCAATGTTACTCTCATGTGACTGGGTATTCCCCATTTTTTCTCAGTACCACTCGACAACCATACATCGGTCATTGTGATGTACAGGTTACAAATCCTTCGGCCGACAATTTCATCACAAAGATCATTGCATTACAAAAAGATGCCCAACTGGCACTGGATAAAGCTGCCATGGAGATGAAGTTCCAGTACAACAAAAGAAGTCATCCAGAAGGAGCTTTCAAAATCAGAGATCTCGTACTTCTCAATGCCAAAAACATCAAGACTGATCATCCTGCCAAGAAGCTAGATGACAAATTCTATGGACCATTCAAAGTTCTGGAAAAAGTCAGTCAAGCCTCATACAAATTGGATTTAGACAATCAATGGAAGACAATTCATCCCATCTTCCATGAGTCCCTCCTTTTCCCTTACTCCGCTTCTTTATTTGTGTTCCAAAAGGTTGCTCTGCCACTCCTAGTCATTGTTGACCAATAACTGGAACACGTGATCAAGAAGATCATTGATTCATGCTGTTATGATAGAAGACCCCACAGCTACTTTTTCTCCTTTCTACTATCCTTTTCCCCGTATTCTCTGACCAATTACCCCTTACCTGAGAACTCATTCTCCATTGACGATGACTCTCTGTTTCCCGATGCCTTCCCCGTCTGGCCCCCTTCCTCGTAGGGTTATGATCAGTCTTCTGTTTAGTTACCTATCTTTGGACACTTATCTCCTCTGCCTTCTCTTCTAGGCAAGTACTCCTTATCGGTATCTCGTAGGACCTTCCTTACTCAATACTTACCATTCTCGACCTCTTGGTCCGTGCTCGTTTTGCTACCTATAAAAGCACCTTGTAAAGTAGATTGTTCCCTAGTTAAATCTATGCAATTCAACGTAGTGTTTAGCCCCAGACCTCGCTGCCTTAGTCGCTCAGGATCTCCGTGACTCCTTTTCGCTTCTAAGGACTTCGTGCTACCTCTGAGTGCACGCTCACTGTTCAAGTCTGCTTCACCACCAAGTGTCGCACTCAGAGACTGATCAGGACATTCCCTCGCCTAGGTACCAGCCCTAGCCAGGAGACCAACATTCCAACACGGGTACCAGCCCCGTTCGAGGTTCAGAGTTGAGCACTATCATTAGTGTAACAAAAGATTTAACTCTACACATACCTCTGCTACCACGCAGAAAGGTCGCCCACCATTTCACGGTACTCTGCCCAGTACAACTCCAATGAAGAAAAGGAGATCACCCTCCGTCGAGCACAGCAAGCTAGCCAGATCATTGCTGACAACCTAGCTACATGAGAACAAGAACATCGTCAGATCCCCCTGCTTCTAGCACCCCCTGGTTCATCCCATCATCAACTTCCCATTCCCCAAGCTATCTCTTTAGTATTCTCTTGTCACTCTGAGCCACCCACCAAAAAAGACCCCGATATCGTCTTAAGCTCCCCTCCTCCTCCCGTACCAAAGTCATTACCTGGAGAATATCCTATCTCTGTCCATCGCTCCCCATCTGACTCTGAATACCACACTGAGGATCCAGGAGACGATACTTCTCTACTCTACTCCCACCACCCAGACCTCGATGAACCACCTTCTGAACCAGAAGCTGACCCCGACGACCCAGATATGTCAGAATTAAAAGCTAGCCTACCCGATGAGTTCTCCAGTGAACCATCGGATGCCAACTTTTGGATAAGGGCAATGGATGCGTACTTCCAAATGAATGCCTCAAAGTATGACGACTCAAAGAAGGTATTCACCACCTTGAATAGGATGTCGAAAGGTTGTGGCTGCATCTATGCCAAAGCCACCTACGAGAACATTGATTCTGGAACTATCCCCCCTGCCGATATCACTTGGGTCCACTTTAAAGAAGACTTCCTAAGCGCATTCTCTCACAAAGACTCTGCTGCTGATGCCAGATTAAAACTCCAGAATGTCTTCATGAAAGGAAAGGGGATCGAGGCATGTGACCATTACAAAATGGACTTCTCCCTCCTCGCCGCCAAATCCCACCTCACCGACGAAGGAGGCCTGATCGAATACTACATGAAAGGTCTTGATCCTGACCTCATAGATAAGATCATTGGAGGAGAAAAGGAGCCCGAGACTCTCAAAGACTGGATGACGAAAGCTGCCGTTTTTGCCCACCAACAAGAACGAATTCGTGACATACGAAAGGGACATTTCGACTCACAATGCAGCACCAAAGATCCCCACACTATGGATGTGGATGCTATCCAAACCAAATATCCTGGATCCCTCTCCCCCATGGAGAGAGCTTGCCATATGCGAGAAAATCGCTGCTTTATCTGCCACAAAGTAGAATGTTCCACCCGCAATCATTGTACGAACTCATCACCTCAGTCTCAACCACCATGCCCCCCTCGAAACCCTGCCCGCACCCAGATGATTGCCGCCCCAGAACCAGCGAAGAAGGACCCCCTTTAGGAATATATCCAGCAACTCCAGACCAAGGACAAGATCTCCAATGCAGAAGTACTCGACGTTCTCAAAGAGTGCTTTGCCAACAAAGGAACAACTGAAAATGTAGCCCGCATCGAAGAAAGAGATAAAAACTTCTAGGGTTTTTAAAATGGAGCAAGAAATTAACATTCTTTGCTTTGGCTGTAACTTCTGTACTCGTATCCTCTGAAACAAATTCAATTCTCGTTCCTGTTTCACTGTCAACTACAAAAGGAAAAAGTGTCAAAACTACCACCGCCCTCATCGATTGCGGAGCCACTGGCTCCTTCATAAACTACGACTTTGCCAAGAGAAATAACTATCCCCTCGAAAGAATTCCTTGCCCCATCCGTGCATTAAATGCAGACGGCTCAGGTAACAAGTCAGGTATGATCTAGTATAGGACTACGCTGGCTCTGTGGATGCAAGGCATCGAAGAACACAGGACCTTCCTCATGCTACCATCTAGCAAGGAAAATGTCATCCTAGGGATGACATGGTTGAGGGAACAGAACCCCCTCATTAATTGGACTTCCAGTGAAGTCACGATCTCAGGTAACTACAAAGTTCCCTGACAAGACGAAAACGATGCCCTCAAGCAATGATATCTCCTACGATATCTTCACACCGACTCCGATTATAAAGTCAACAAATGGTATACCCACCACTTCAAAGAAGCGGAACATATCTGCCGTACTACCATTCCACTGCCATTACCACCGAGCACAAAAAACCCCCCATCACCCTCCCACCAGCATACAAAGCCTACCGAGACATCTTTGAAACTAAAGGACCCCCACCATTACCACCCACTTGACCTTTTGATTACAAAATCGAGCTAATGGACTCCTTCATTCCCCAATGAGCCAAACCCTACCCCCTCTCTCTCCCTAAACAAGTGAAATGTAGGAAATTCCTCGATGAACATCTAGCTCGAGGAACTATCCAACCATCGAAATCCCCCTAGGCTTCCCCTATGTTCTTCGTTCTGAAGAAAGAAGGAGAAGAACTTTGCCCCTGCCAAGACTACCAAGATCTAAATAAGCATATGATCAAAAATGCTTATCCCCTCCCAAATATCTCGGAACTCATTGATCGTTTCACAGGATCAAAGTTCTTCACCAGCCTCAATATCGAAGGAGGATATCACCACATCCAGATCAAACCCGAGGACCGATGGAAAGCTGCCTTCGTTACCCCATTCAGACTCTTTAAACCCACCATCATGTTCTTTGGCCTTTGTAACAGCCCACCTACCTTCCAAGCGTTTATAGATGCTGAATTCGCCAACTACATCGGTGAAGGATGACTCTCCATCTATATGAATGACATAGGAATTCATTCCAAAGATCTTACCACTCACCAGGAACATACTAAGAAGGTCCTCCAACGATGTCGTGATCCCAAACTCAAGTGTAAGCTGAAGAAGTGTTCATTCGACTCCAACACCATGAATTACCTTGGCCTCGTCATCTGCCCCGGTCATCTAGGAATGGACATGGTCAAACTCCAAGCCATCAAAGAATGGGAACCTCCCACTTCTCTCAAAGCTGTCCATTTCTTTCTCAGATTCTGCAATTTTTACAGGAAGTTTATCCCTAACTTCTCTCGGATCGTTCAACCTCTTGTGGAACTAACAAGAAAAGTGCAGACCTGGGATTGGACCCCACCTTGCCAAGAGGTTTTTGAGATGTTGAAAAAACTCTTCTCCATCCAGCCCATCCTCTGACTCCCTGACCCAAATCTTCAGTACCACCTGACAACTGACGCTTCTCTTACCACCACCGGAGGAGTTCTCATGCAGAAAGACAGTAACGGTGATCTCCACCCCTGCGCCTACAGATCAGCCACCTTGGGTGATGCCGAGTGGAACTATGACATTTACGATAAAGAACTCCTCGCCATCATCCAAGCCTTGGAGGATTGGCGCCACTATCTCCTTGGTGCCCGCCACACAGTCATCATACTCACTGACCACAAGAACCTCACGTACTTCCGCCAACCCCACCACCTCTCCCATCACCATGCTTGGTGGTAAATGTTTCTCCAAGACTTTGACCTACTCCTCATATACACACCAGGGACACAAATGGGCCCCGCTGACGCCCTCTCATGAAAGGATTCTGTCGACACATCTGAGGATAATGTCGAAGTTACCCTTCTCCCTGAGACCATGTTCATTCAGTCTCTCGACCTCGCAATCACTGATAAAATTTGGGATTCCACCCCTGCTGATCCACTCGTCCTTACCACCCTCAAAGCGATGTATGATGGCACTGCCCCACTCCCTCGATCGGTCCCATCCAATTGGATATATTCCAAGAACCACCTATATTTCCGTGGTCGTCTCTACATCCCCGAACCCACATGTCCTGACCTCATCCACAAAATCCACAATTCCTTAGCAGGTGGCCATGCTAGCCAATTTTGCACCCTCTCCCTCCTCGAATGCGACTACTGGTGGCCTGGCATGTCCACCTTCATCCGCCGTTATATTGCTAGCTGTGCTATTTGCCAGGGCAATAAGATCAATACCCACCCGACGACACCCCCGCTGTCCCCCATCCCATCTTCCTGCACTTGCCCCTTCCAGCAAATTTCCGTCAACCTTGTCTCGGGTCTTCCCCTTACCCAGGGTTTTGATTCTGTTATGGTCGTGGTCGACCATGGCCTTACAAAGGGGGTAATTCTCTGTCCTTGCAACAAAACAATTGACACTTGAGGAATCACACACCTCTTTTTTCCAAAATGTGTTCAAACGCTTCAGACTTCACGACAAATGCATCTCCAATTGTGGTCCACAGTTTGCCTCAGCATTCTCTAGAGAACTAGCCCGCCTCCTTCAATATGACCTAGCACTATCAAGTGCCTACCATCCTGAGACCAATGGAGAAACAGAACGAGTAAACCAGGAATTGGAAACATGGCTTCAGATCTTTTGCAACAAAGACTCTGCTAAATGGCCCAACCTCCTCCCTATGGCCGAATTCCACCATAATTCCGCCACACACTCCATCACGAAACGATCCCCCTTCTCCCTTATGATGGGATACGAACCACATGCCTACCCAAAAATAGGAAAAACCTTCATGCCAGCATTACAATCATGATTGACCTCTCTCTCCGACACTAGGGACGAAGCCCAAGCAGCCCACGATCATGCCCACCTCCTAATGGCCGCCAGGAGTCATAAGAAGTTCACCCTGTTCAAAATAGAAACCGACGTATGGCTAGAAGCCACCAACCTCTGCCTCAACTTCCCCTCCCGGAAACTAGCCCCAAAATGAGTCGGACCCTTTGAGATCATCAAAGTACTATCCCCGATCGCCTACCAGCTGAAACTACCCCTGACCTGGAAAATCCATGATGTCTTCCATGCTTCCCTTCTCACGCCATATCAAGAAACCACCGAACACAGCCCCAATTTCGATAAGCCATCACTGGAACTAATAGGCAGCAAAGAAGAGTGGGAGATAGAACATATCATTCTCCATCGAGGAATTCCTGGAAGAAGACAATACAGGGTCCGATGGAAAGGATACGGGACAGGCGAAGACACATGGGAACCCGAGTCCAACTTAGAAAACGCCAAGGACATCCTCACCACTTATAAGAAAGCCAAAGGGCTTTAAGCAACCCCCATGTCCCAGTTCTACTTCCACTTCACTCCCAAAGAAACCTATGCCGAGTGCCTCTTCTGTTTCTGCAATGAACTTCCCCCCAATCATGCTATCACCTACTCTTACTTCTGCCACATCCCCTACTGTATCTGGCACACTGATTGGTAACTCTATGACCAACACCGCTCAGATCCATTGCCCCTCTGGTCCATCCACCCCTCGCACCATCTCCATCCCAAATGCCCCAGAAATCCCCGTCTATGGCACCGGATCCCCCCATACACTCCCTACACTCTCACCGCCACCCTCCCTACCTGAACCCGTCAGGTTCCATGCGCTGGGACCACCAGTATGTGCGCACAGGCTTCCGCCCGCCCATAAACGTACCCTCTACATCGCCATCCTTGAATGTCCTACCCTCTTTGACAGACTCACGAAAGAGCCCGGATACGCAGATGGAAATTTCTTCACTCCTTTTCTCGCCTTCTACCAACATCTTGGTCTCGCAATCTCTCTCAACCAAGATTGCGCAACCACCCACCCCCTTTCCAACAGCTTGATCGATCTCACCATTGAACATTCCTTGGTGGAGATGCGGACCCATCTACTCTCCCAACTCCACGATGTTGGTTTTGCCCGAATCATCAACTCTCTCCCCAGACAAGACATCGAGCCATTCCTCGCTCCCATCCTCCAGTCCCTCTCCCCTGACCACAATGAAAAGTATTGGTATCCTATTCCTTACCTGACCTCTGAGTCCTTAGCAGTCAACATGCCGGTTTTCGACTGCATCTCTGATGACAAGAGGATCTTCAACTCCCCCATCTTCAGACCTCAAGGACCTCTACTGGGAGGAATCATCACCACCACCAACAGATTGGCAGCAGGTGCCACCAAGACCTCTACCGACTGGACCGCCACCCCCCATTCCCCCGAGACCCCCACTCACACCGCCACCTCGACCTCTACCCATCTCTCAGGCCCTGTACAACCTGGTCTGTCACCTCAGCCCATTGGGAAAAAGAAAGTCACCCAATGGAACAAGATCTTGGCCTCATATGGGCTCACTCACCCCGGTCACCCTCCTATGCCAGTCCCTGACCCCACACCCCTTCCAGTCCCCCCTCCTATTGCCGACCCTTCCGTTGTCATCACCCCAATCCATTCCCTCTGGCCGCATACCCAGTGCTACCATTGTGGCTCCGTCTCCCACATACAGGTTCACTGCCCCAAATACTATTGTCCCTTCTGCAGACGTCTCGCCCCCAACCATATCCAATGAGCTTGCCCAGACAATCAGTGTGCCCACTGTAATGCCATCGGCCATCTTGCTGTCGACTGTGTACCTACTGATGTCTGGAATGATGATGTCATGGTCCTCAATGAGGGAGACCCTGAGAGATTCTAGATGGATGTTTGTGGATATGGTGTATCCACCTTTTGAGGGAGGTAATGTTATGATAGAAGACCCTGCGGCTACTTTTTCTTCTTTCTACTATCCTTTTCCCCTGTATTCTCTGACCGATTACCCCTTACCTGAGAACCTGTTCTCCGTTGATGACGACTCTCTGTTCCCCAACACCTTCCCTGTCTGGCCCCCTTCCTCGTAGGATTACAATCAGTCTTCTGTTTAGTTACCTATCTTTGGACACTTATCTCCTCTGCCTTCTCTTCTAGGCAAGTACTCCTTATCGGTATCTCGTAGGACCTTTCTTACTCAATACTTACCATTCTCGACCTCTTGGTCCGTGCTCGTTTTGCTACCTATAAAAGCACCTTGTAAAGTAGATTGTTCCCTAGTTAAATCTATGCAATTCAACGTAGTGTTTAGCCCCAGACCTCGCTGCCTTAGTCGCTCAGGATCTCCGTGACTCCTTTTCGCTTCTAAGGACTTCGTGCTACCTCTGAGTGCACGCTCACTGTTCAAGTCTGCTTCACCACCAAGTGTCGCACTCAGAGACTGATCAGGACATTCCCTCGCCTAGGTACCAGCCCTAGCCAGGAGACCAACATTCCAACACGGGTACCAGCCCTGTTTGAGGTTCAGAGTTGAGCGCTATCGTTAGCGTAATACACACCTTCAAGGGACCAGCCTCAAATACCTTGTACATTGGGCAGGATATCCTCAAGAGGAATGAGAGTGGAAAAAGTCTGCTGAACTCCAGGGAGTTTACAACTTAGTCACTAAGTTTCATAAGAAAAATCCCACCACTCCCTGTGCTGCTCCCCTCTCTCTCCCCACTCATTGCATCAGGTTCGCGGACTTCGATTCCGTTTGTTCTTGTCTGATTTGCATTCCTCCCTCCACCCCCCCGACCACCGCTCTGTTCTCCCGTCCAGACTTTTTGGAATTCTGAAAGTGGTACAACAAGTTCCCTGATAGCATGTTCAAATTTCCTTCTCGTGAGGATGCTCAGTCATGAGAAGGGGGTAATGTTGAAATCTCATTTCTTTATCTTATCTTATCACACAGTCTAGCCTCATGATGATGTAGACACTTGATCAGATGATGTCACACCTCATGTAGGTTCCATATATAGTAATATCCTTATAGGGATTGCCACATGACTTGGTCCATGCACATTCTCAGTAGTATATATAGGGCACATTCCTGTAAACTAATCTTTAGTTTCGGAATTGCATACTTTTAGCCCATTCACTTTGAGTGTGGTTGTGTGATACTGGAACTGCCATCTCTTTAGTAGTCCACACTTTGTGGGCTCTACACTGGCTAAGAATGGCGAAAATGAGCAAAAGTGCAGGCTGGGACGTAGCTTAGCCTGCTGGAGGAGAGGTAAGAAGGGCAACCGCGTCACAGCCACTCGCGCAAAGACAATATTCTATTCCGAACTCGCTACGCTCGTACGCACTAGAATGGCTATACTCACACCATACCGTACATATTCCGCTACAATTGTAATAGTACACCCAACGCACAGTAGTACCAGACTCGAGCGCGTACACACCGTCCTACAACAACGCCCCCCTCTTCAGCGCCGCCCCACCCCCCAACCGCTGCTGCTGCTGCTCCAAAAACCCGCCCTGCACGCCCGGACCCGCACTCGCAGGCGGACTCCGCAGCGCATCCAACGTCCACTCCTCTCTCAACCACCGACACACGGCCCGAAACGTCGACAACGACCCCTTTTCCTGCACCAACACAATCGCGCACGCGTACCCAATCGCCATCGCTTGCTTGCCCAACCCACCGTGTCGAGGTGACATGAGCGACGAAGACAGACCAACGGACGTGGTCGTAAACGGCGCGCCTGCGACCGGCATCCCGCCGCTCGCGCTCGAACCAGCGCCCATACTAGTCGGCATGCCAAGCCCACTCGGTGTCGATCCCACCGAAAATTCGACCCGGAAACGCACATGTTTCTGGACGACCGCGCCCGTGGCACCGTCAACTACCTCGTTGGTTCGGCAGCGCAAGATCGTCGCAGCGCTGCCATGACCATGCATGCCTTCTGTGTCCTCGAGCGAGATCGCGACGCCCAATTGCTCGAGAATGCGGATCGTTTCCGTGCGGGTCGCTGCGAGGTTGTTGGTAGAACAGAGGACGTACGTGTGTGCTTTCCAGTTGAACAGGTTGGAAAACCATCCCTTGAATTCGCCAACCGGGGAA
>JBBPSN010000439.1:0-18091 GCA_038093615.1 Austroboletus olivaceoglutinosus | reverse complement strand
TTTGTTCTCTGATTCCCTGTCCATATTCACGATCCTTGCATCTTTTTTTCCCTTCTTCTGCATACATATGATGCCCCTGATACACACATTGCTAGGACGCTGACAGTGGAGCCCATCGTCCCCCCCCGTCTTTCTTTTCTCTTCATATATTACCCCCTCTGATCATAGGTACCCAGATCCAACGCAAGTGTCTATAGTGCTGCCCTCGTATACATTTATAATGAAGATGGCTAGAATGTACATGTTGCTTGTTTGCCGGAAGGCGGTGGTCGTGATGGGGTTTCTTTGATGCTTGAGGTCGGTTCGCCACGTCTGAGCCCACTTTTCATTACATAAACTCGGGACTTGCAGGCGATCATTGATCCTGCCAAATGTGCAGATTGGCATTAATGCTAAACGAACTATGTTTCGGACGGTGTGCCAGGGAGGCCCAGGCCGGGAGGAGCCCCTACGACCCTGGCGCAGTGGCTGGCGTCCCCGTACTACATAGCCTGCAACCACCTTCGTCGTGTCCCCGTGGTTGCCCCCTGCCCCCTGCCCCCCACACAACGGGCGACGGTCGAGGTGTCGGAGGGACGCTCAATCGAGCCTGATATCGATATTATCCATGGCCTTGTCCATATTTGTAGTGCATTGCTGTATGCACACTGCCACGAGGCCTTACCAGACCTTCCGCACTCTCTCCGAACATCGTTTACTCCCAACTTTTGTATCCCGCGCTGCTACCAACGATGGCCGACTGGGAACCTCAACAGGGCCCACAAAGCTCTTACGCCAAAAATCTCCATCAAACATTCGGGTACCCCTTGCGATTTCCAGAACCAATGCCTGATCTCCCGTCGTCCTACCTAGAGGATGGGCTCCAAATAGGAGACGTTGGCTACGTCGACAGTGAAGGCGTATTCGAAGTCTTGTTCAATATATGTTTTCCCGCAGATCACGAACTACACCAAGGCAAAGGTCTTGATGGTCTCGTGGGACTGACGACATTTAACCCGAACCGAGTTTTTCCTCGTGCGATCCCTTTGGGTCGTGCAGTTTGCCATGGACTTCAGGGACATCAAGGGGATAACTTGAGGAGCATTCAGAGGTGATTTACGCTTATGACGGTGACTATGGTAATTAATTATGTAGGGACCACAAAATGTAGTCGCCTTGAGAGAAGATGTTAGTTAAGGTATCACTCAACCACACTCAAAGTGAATGGGCCAAAAGTAAGTGATTCCAAAACTAAGGAATATGTTACAGGCTTGTCCCTATATATACTACTCTATGAGCGCACGGACCATGTCTTAATATGGTATTGTAAGATAAGAGGCTGTTACGCCATTGGCTAGATAGATAGCCCGTACACTATTGGACGATAAGTAATGCACGTGACGTGCTTAGATAACGGGAAATAGATAAGAAAAGAGATTTCAACATTACCCCCTTTTCATGATCGAGCGTCCTCGTGAGGAGGAAATTCAAACATGCTGTCGGGGAATTTGTTGTACCGTTTGCGGAACTCCAAAAACGCAGGAGTAAGGAACAAAGCGGCAGGGGGGTCGGGGGGGGGGTCCCTTGGCAGATCGGGCAGGTACACGTGGAATCCACGTCTGCAAACTGAACTCGATGAGCCGGGAGAGACAACGGGGCGGCGCGGGGGGTGGTGGGGTTTTCCTTATGGAACTTAGTGACAAGACCGTAGACTCCTTGGAGCTCTGCAGACTTCTTCCACTCTCATTCCTCTTGAGGATAACCAGCCCAGTGAACAAGATATTCAAGGCTCTTGCCTCGAAACCGGGAGTCGATGATCTTCTCGATCACGTGTTCCAGTTGTTGGTCAACAATGACCGGGGGTGGCGGAGTGACCTTCTGGGACGAGAAAGAAGGCGCGGTGTAAGGGAAAAGGAGGGACTTGTGGAAGACGGGATAGATTGTCTTCCATTGACTGTCCAAAGCCAATTTGAACGAGGCGGGGCCGACTTTTTCCAAGACCTTGAATGGGCCGTAGAATTTGTCGTCTAGCTTCTTGGCAGGACGATTAGTCTTGATGTTCTTGGCATCAAGAAGGACGAGATCTCCGATCTTGTAAACTCCATCGGGGCGACTTCTTTTGTCGTAATGGAATTTCATTTCGGCAGCAGCTTTACCCAGTGCTAGTTGGGCATCCTTTTGCAGTGTGACAATCTTTTCTACAAAATCGTCGGCCGAAGGGTTTGAAACCGAAACATCGCGATGACCGATGTAAGGTTGACGAGTGGTACTGAGGAAGAACGGCGAGTACCCAGTTGCGCAAGAGTAACGTTGGTTGTACGTAAACTCCGCCAGGGTGAGCCATTCGCTCCAGTCCATTTGTCGGTGATTGATGTAGATCCGGAGATACTTTTCTATCTCCCAATTTACACGCTCGGTTTGGCTGTCCATTTGGGGATGGAAAGCCGTACTTGGATTGGCTGTGATGCTCAGCCGTTTGTAGAGTGCCTCCATGAATTTAGAGACAAATTGGGGACCTCGATCTGAGATGATCTTTTTCGGGGTTCTGTGTAACTTGAAGATGTGATCAATAAAGATCTTGGCTACACCTTCAGAGGTAATGTTCATGGAAATGGGCACTGCGTGCATCATTTTGGTGAGTCGGTCTACGACAACGAAGATGCCGTCCTTCCCGTGACTCTCGGGAAGTGGGCCGATGAGATCCATGGAGATAACTTCCCATGGCGAATTCGGTGTTTCGTTTGGGTGAAGTGGCGTATGACTTGCCACATTCTTTGATTTCACCTTTTGACAGGTGTCACAACCCTTAACGTATTTGTCGATATCCGAATTCATCGACTTCCAGAAATACAGAGCCAATAGATCTTTGGTCTGCTTGTAACCGGGGTGTCTGGCTAATGGGTGATCATGGTTTTCAGCCAGGATCCACTCTCTAAGCTTTGGTTCTAGAGGAACGTAAAGCTGTTTTCCTTTCCACAGCATTCCGTCCTTCTCAGACCATTCTTTCTTTTCATTTAGGCCATCGATAGCATATTTTTCTCGCTTGTCTTGGGCCTTCATGATGGTGGTTTCAATAGATTGTTCATATTCAATCCGTTTGATCTCCAGAGTCTCAGCTGTTTCTAAGAACAGATGATCTGGAAGAAGAACTTTTTGGAGGTTTTGAGTATCTACCCCCTTTTCATAGTCTGACCTCCTGGACAGAGGGTCGGCCGGATTCGTCTTCCCAGATCGATGTTCAATGGTAAACCGATATTCTTGGAGAACTTGTTGCCAACGGGCTTGTCGGTATGACAAATCCTGTGGCTTTCTGAAAGAAGACAGATTGTGGTGATCTGTCAACACCAGGAACGGTTCTGCCGCTCCCATCAGGTATTGTCGCCATTCCTTAAGTGCGAAAATGATGGCGAGAAGCTCTAGATCAGAAGCATGGTAATTCTTTTCTGCTTCACAGAGCGACTGAGAGACATAGGCGATCGGGTGCCATATATCTCCTTGTTTTTGAGTTAAGATTGCTCCTAACCCAATGCCAGATCCATCAGTTTCGACCTTGAAAGGGTCGACACTTGTTGGCATCCTTAACACTGGAGCCGTAGTGAGGGTTGCCTTTAACTCTTCGAAGGTGTTTTGACATTTTGAGTCCCAAATGAACTCGTTCTTCTCGCTTGTCAAAGCGTTCAGAGGCTTGGCTTTGGCCGCAAAGTCTTTTACAAAGCGGCGATAGAAATTGAGGAATCCTAAGAAACCTCGAACTTGTTTTCTCGATTTAGGGATCGGCCAGTCGAGAACTGCCTTTACTTTGGATTGATCCATCTCCACAGAGTCTCTGGATACTACGCATCCAAGGTAGTGAATCTTCTTCTGCTCGAAGAAACACTTGGTATGCTTTAAGAACAACTTGTTCTTGCACAGTATCTCGAGTACTTGTCTGACGATAGAACAATGTTCTTCTAACGTCTTTGTGAAAATGACGATGTCATCCATATAAACAATCACCTTTCGTTGATTGATCAGATCGCGGAATAGGTGATTCATCATAGTTTGGAAAGTTCCTGGACTGTTACAGAGTCCGAAGAACATTACCAACGGTTCAAACAACCCCCTTTTCGTGCGGAAGGCTGCTCGGCTTTCATGTCCTTCAACGATGCGGACATTGTTGTAACCCCATCTAATGTCGACGCTAGAGAACCACTCTGTGCCTGACATCATGTCGAAGATCTCAGAGATCAACGGCAATGGGTAACGATTCTTAATTGTTACATCATTGAGTTTACGGTAGTCCTGGACAGGTCTGAGTTCTTCAGTGTCCTTCTTTTTGATAAAGAAGAATCCAGACGCGTATTCGGACTTTGAAGGTCGAATTCGACCAGTTCTCAGGTTTTCTTCTAAGAACTTATCTAGTTCGATATCTTCCTTGGGAGACAATGGATATGTCTTACAATCGATCTTGTGGTCTCCAGGCACAAGTTCGATAGCGTGGTCCCAGGGACGTCTGGGTGGAAGTTCGTCAAAGTTTTCTTTGTTGAACACATCTTTGAAGTCGTGGTACACTTCTGGTACAACTTCTTCGAAAGTCCTTTTCATTTTCGTAACGGTGGTTCGAAGATAAGATTCTACATCTAATTCGAACAGTCGATCACCATCTTGAAAACAGACTTCTTCTTCGATGTCCTCATTATCGTCTTCTTTGACAAATGTCTTTTTAGGTGTATGATCATTTTTACACCTAAACTTCACTGATCCTGTGTTCCAATCAATGACTGGGTTGTGTTTCCTTAACCAGTCATGACCTAGGAACAGATCGTGGGTTCGCAGGCTCATTACTGTGAGTGCTAGCTGTTCAGAGTGGTCGCTGATTTTTACTTTGACCACAATGAATTCTTCAATGTTTCCGGCACTGTTTAAGGTACCGTCGGCATTGTAGACCGGTAAAGGTCTGGGCAATTTGTGGCATTGTAGGCCATGTTTCTTTACAAAGTCCTTATCCACGGAGGACCCTGTACATCCCGAATCTATCAACGCCTTTGTCGAGATTGTCGTCATATTATCAGCGACTAATTCTACTACTATCTCAGTAGAATCTTTAGATCTCTTGATCCAGTTGACATATCGGGGTTTTCCTTGTAACTCCGAGAGCGTCATATGTATTTCGTCAGAGTTCATACTCTTCATCTGTCGTATGAGAGTAGGGGTAACTTCTTCTTCTCTCTTCATATATACGAAAGAAGCAAGATGTTTGATAGCTCGTTGATCATTACCAGATTCAACGATTTCTTTCATCCATCGGACGGACCACGGGTCAATAGTGTTGAGCCATGGGGTGTCCCGATTGAATCTTCGCTTAGGTTGGTTAGACCTTCGCGGACCTACTTGAGTCTCCTCTTTTGGATTTGCCTTTGCTGGCCATGCATCTGGTACCAAACCCTTGGTTTGTTGACCAGGCAATGCATCGCAGCGCAGAATACGGACGTTCTTTTGATTCAGACCAGTTGATCCGAATCCTTGTGCTCCTCGCTTTGTGTCGTCTAAGTCCTCAACTTCTTCGACAGCAGGAGTCTTTATTTGTTCAAGGATCATTTGGGCAATACGATCGCCCGCGTTAACCTTAAATTCTTGATCCTTATGATTAAACAGGATCACTTTGATTACACCACGGTAATCAGCATCAATTATGCCAGCTCTGACGTCAATTCCATGTTTAGCGGCTAGTCCGCTTCGTGGTGTAATACAACCATATGTCCCTTTTGGTACGGCGACCGCAATCCCAACAGAGACCATTGCTTGTCCTTTAGCGGGGACAACTGCGTTCTCATTTGCTACTATATCGTAGCTGGCAGAAAGTTCCGAACCGCGTGACGGCAGCGAAGCCCCGGGTTCAACCTTCTTAACACGAAACCTTTCCTTCGAGGAATTAAGCACTGCCCTTGACTCATGGACAGCCGCGCCGTTTCCAGACGCCTCATTGGTCTCAGTCTCATCAGACGCTTCTTCTACAGACAGAACCTCAAATCTATTGATCGGTCCAGATGGTACAAAAGAAGAATCTAATCTAGGAGATACAGTCAACTGAGCTACTGTTCTCCGCTTCCAAAATCCTCTATTTTGGAGATCGCCTCTAACAGGCTCTCCACGTTTCCTTCTTCGTATTCGATGTCGTGTCCTCTCACGACTGCTCGAACACGGACATTGGTGTGCGGTTTGAGAGGGTGTTTGGCGCAGGGCCAGACAGATCCAGGGCCACACTTTCAGCAGATGCCTTGGGCACGTGCGGCGTCAAGATCCATCGGGGCTCCCTGACCAGGGAATACACCGATGGCGTTCAGGTGGGGTTTGTTAGCGGGCGGCGCCGCTTTAGACGTATTTTGAGCCGGAGCTCCGGATTGAGGGCGAGGGGGTGACGGATGAGTGAAGAAGTTGGATAAACCTTGAGCTTTACGCCTTGCGGTTATCTCTGTAAGAACTCGATCCGACTGGATCAAGGCCTTCTTCCATCGACCATAGTTGTCAGTTTGGCTAAGTAGACGGGGAGATGACTTTTCCACGTTCTCGACTACTTTATCGGGAAGACCGCGTCTTGCGATCCCAACAAGTTGCCGAGCGTTGGTCACAAAGTCGAATCTTGCCTCAATGGCAAGCTGCTCCATTTTCGTGAAGAAGTCTTCCACCAAGTCTCCGGCCGTAAGTTTGAGTACCCTTAGCTTTTCCTCAGCTTATGACTCCAGAGCCACAGGCTGAAAGTTGTTGGTAAGATTGGCCATGAACCAATCTAGTTGGAGAAGCCTCGGATCTCTAACTGAACGTTGCATGAATAGTGTAGCATATCAACCAGCACTATTTTCTCTTTGCATGAATGATAGATACAACATCACCTTCTGCCCGTCGGAAGGCTCTCGAGAGAACGCCATGAAATACATAGCCATGGACGTCGCCCATGCTACGAATTTCTCTTTCTTTCCGTCAAAGAAATCGGGTTTGGGAAACATAGATTTCCCGATTTCAATGCGGTGGTATTGGGGTGCTCGGCCGAGAGGACCTCTCCGAGGCGAGACACGGCGTGGCGGCGGAATGTTATCATCCGAAGAATCAGACGGGAATCTGTCGCTGCTGTCCGGGTCAATGGCAGCAGGTGTTGGGACGTGGACTGGTGGCATGATTGCCCTTTTGGGCCTCTTCTCATTTCGTCTGTGCCAGCGATTTAGATCTGACACAAGACCAGAGTATGTCGGCTTTTGGCTGGCCAGGTCCTCACTGATAGCACCAGTGATGGCCTATTCGACCATTGCATTCATATATTCTGTTGGGTCCGTAAAGACAGACGGACCCACATTCGGGGGAGGAAGAGACGCTGAAGCAACAATTTCGGGGATAGCGGTGATGGCGGCGGTGGTGTCGGACATCGGAAGATCTCGATCTCTGATGTCGATGTGTACGGATGGTGAGATAGAAAAACTTGAAAGAGGACTCATGGACATTTTAAGGTCCAAGCGGGGCGCAGGTATGAGTTTTTCTCTATCAAAGGTCTATCTGCTGGGTATGCGTTCTGGGATCGTCGACGAGGATTGTAGAGTCGACGATGGGGAGGATTAAGTAGTTTGGCAGCCCTGTTGACGGCGTGAGTCGTAACTCTAGCCCTGTATTCCCAATAGCGTGGATGAGGGTGAGGATCGGTTTTGAGGGTTTCGAGCCAACAGACGTCGCAAACACAGTGATTCGATTTACAATGAGGGGGCAGGGCTGCGATTTTCGGGGCAGGGGACACCATGCCAATTTGTCCGAACTGGACGAAAAGGTGTGTCAGCGTGGGGTCGATGGAAATCAGATGGTTCACCGGAGGGAAGCTCGTTCCAACTCCTGGTGACGGTAAAGTAAATTGGACCTGACGAAGTGTCAGAGTCTGAGTCTGTATCTATGATCCTTTCTAAGAAGGGATCTTTGACGAGGGTAGAGGTTGAGGAACGTGTGGAGGGGTTGCTCAAAGTGAGCGAGGAGGCGGATGCGTATATGAAAGTGCGGGGAGGAGGTATTGGGATAGTTTGTTGTTCGATGCGCGGGATGCGACGAAGAACTTGGTAGATGCTGTAAAGTATGGCGGCGAAAGTGGTACGGAGTGTGGCGGGGATGTGGGGACGCAGTGTGGGCAGATCACGAAGACCTCACTCCACTGAATGCGGGAAAATGGTGAAAGGTGTTGCCTCTTCAATGACCAACACGAGGATCGTCGGTTGATGCGACTGAGGTGGGCGGTTCCTTACAACAGCCTAAGATAGAGCACGGCTAGCGTGTTTGTTGCACGGGATACTCCCCGGGGAGACGTGACAATGGCAGTGATCACGCGAACTGCTGGTCCTCTATCAGAGACCACCTGTTGTTTGCACTATCAATGATACCAGGGGTATCGAGCAATGTTATCCTTATTTGGTAAATGCCGGACGAGCGTCGTGCACAGCGCGGGGCTGCTAAAAGCGCTTGGAGAGTGCTTTACTCTACACAGATCACGGTGTGTGCCGCGTACACAGAGGTACGATCTCCTTAAGCCTGGAGTCCAGCTATGACCACAGCGGTATAGAGAGGAGGAAGGGGCAACAACGAGATGTCGGGCAAATGGTAATGGTAAAGAGTTTTGGAATAATGTAGGGACCACAAAATGTAGTCGCCTTGAGAGAAGATGTTAGTTAAGGTATCACTCAACCACACTCAAAGTGAATGGGCCAAAAGTAAGTGATTCCAAAACTAAGGAATACGTTACAGGCTTGTCCCTATATATACTACTCTACGAGCACACGGACCATGTCTTAATATGGTATTGTAAGATAAGAGGCTGTTACGCCATTGGCTAGATAGATAGCCCATACACTATTGGACAATAAGTAATGCACGTGACGTGCTTAGATAACAGGAAATAGATAAGAAAAGAGATTTCAACAAATTATCCCACAAGCACGTCCTTCAAATTCGTAACCTCCGCTACATCGGGTGCGATCCTTATCCTACCATCAGGCGCTGCACACCAAACTCTCAATAGCATCCAGGAGAAGGCGTTTTACAAATTAGCAGAAGAATATGCGCTCAAATGGTGTCAAGTTACTGACTGTTGGTCCCTCTACCTAATTACTGGATTCTACAAAACAACAGCTTCTTGGCGTCTGGCCTTGTTCGATGATATCAGACCTACTGGACAGGTTTTGTTGCGACGTGATGATACTAGAGGATATATTTGGCACTCTGGATGTGATTACCGCGAGAGCGCCGAGGAGAATCACTCCGGCGAGAATCAAACCGTATTTATATTAGGCTTCAAGATCGAAGTCAGGAACTGGGATAATCGTGCTGTAGTTCAGAAGCTATCATTACGCTCACAAAGCAGGTGGCCTGAATTTGAAAACTTTCTTCCTTATTTCTTGGGTTTCTTTGGGCAACATGCATCCACATCCCTAGATGTTGGTGTCGAGCGTGTCCCAACACAAACTGAGGTATGTTTCTTTACTAAATAATCAAAAGATTCAGAATGGTTTTACATTTGTTCAGCCTTTTCACCCATCTAATGTCATCAATCATTACTTATTGGACAAGGTTTGCACATTGAACTATCATAGGTTATTGCATGCTGAGATTCAAGCCCCAAGAATCCAAATGCTCTAGTGGCCATCACTCATAACAGCCAGTGGCTTAGCATGCTTGAAAATGTTTGCTTCCTGTGTCTACTGTCCATCCATAGCTTAACCATTTGTACTCTGAGCAGAATGAATTATCTCATGAAGATATGATGGATGAAGAACAGTTCCAGGTATTCTTGGAGAAAAAGTACACAAATGACTCACTGGCAGATTCAAAAAGTGAATACATTATTGTAATGATTGTTTGCTCATTTCTAATTAGTTCCAGATGTGGTTTATCTCTGAAAAAAAATGTAAGTCACTTATTTATCTCTTGTTTGGAGTCTCACCAAAAGTAGTGAAAACAGCAATGACATGCCAAAGTTGGCACCTACTTTCATGACACATACCATTCCTACCATCCCTAATGACATTCAGCAGTTTGCCATTACAGGTATGTGCAGTACAATAAGTATGTTTTTTCAAAAGTATGACAATTGTGTTGCAGACATACAGGTGGAGAATATTGTCACTTGTCTGAGACGCATGCCTGTTGGTTTCTATGTTGTTGTCAAGTTCCATAGTATGAGGAGAAGGAGCATATGCAAGCCAGCTACACTCCATGAGAGAATCATTCAGTGGAATGAGGAAATTATCTTGTAAGCAGTCTCTTGCTTTTTCAATTTAGTATTACATATGATTCTTTAATTAGGCCCACAGATTCAAGTGCAGAGGTTCAGATCTCAATTGTTGCTTCCTTTGAGTTTGAGCCAATCCTTGGAAATGGTGAAGAGCTTTGTGTGTTGAGAACAAGTGTTGCCAAATTGATTAAAGGAGAAAGTACATATTGTATGTGCCAAGATTGTTTTGTTGATTCTTACTTAAGATATCTGCTACAGACCCATTTTCTTCTGAGGCTTCACTCCATATAGTTCTTGAAGAGCCACAGTTCATTCCTCTAGTTGATCAAGATCATGGTGGTAGCAATGTGAGCATACTAGCTGCATTCTTTGCCTCTGTTGTCAATGAGACTTAGCTGGGATGTGAGAACCATTTGGAAGTCACAGAAAAAACCAACAATGGACACAAGGCATTCCTCTGTTATCACAAGGGCCAAGGGATGGAAAAGCTCAAAGAAAGTCTTAAATGCTTCAAACTTGCACTGAAACTTTGCCCACCTAGTGCAGAATGTTATGCTGCTGTGTTGTTTAACCTTGCCACATCAAGGCTCTTAAACTTTGAGGCTCATGGTGCTATCTCTGACCTTGACACAGCCATCACTATTTATCGCCAATCACTCGAGCTGCGTCCAGCACATCACCTAGATCGGCCTGCAACATTACTACACCTTGCTCAGGCTCTTTTAGTTCATTATAGGATTATGCAGGATAAAACATCCTGGGCCAAAGCTGATGAAATCAAGAGGCTTGTGACTGAGATCAAGCAAGTTTCCTCAGAGAGCAGCTACATTTTCCGGGCTGCAGATCTTGTAGTTCAAACACTTAAACAATACCAGATTTCAACATCTGCAACATTGGCTGAACTTGATGAGCTCATCTCAGAGCTGGATCAGTCTGCTCAACTTTCTCCAAAATGGTACTTTGATAGATCATGCCGATTGGCTAATCTAGGTGCTGCATTACGCCGACATTTCCTAGTAAGCGACAACCTTGAAAATCTCGAAAACTCAATTTCAGTGATGGAAGAAGCCACAAATCTCATTCCTGACGCTCATATCGACGCACCTTGGATGCTTGCCTTTCTTGGTGATGCGGTCTGTCTGCGTTATTGGAAATGTGGCAATGTTCTCGATCTCGAGAATGGAATCTCCAAGATTGAGCATGCTGTCAAACTCGCACCGGATGGCTATTTCGATAAGCCCCGGATGCTCATCTCTCTTCATATTGCACAGCACCTTGCACGCATGGCCGCCAGTGAAATTATCACCGAAGTCAAGATTTCACCGGAGCTGATCACCGATGCCAGAGTGAGCGATGATATTAAAGAAAATGACTTGGTGATCGCGTATGTTTCTTTTAAGTGACATTTCATTTTGCTTATTTCGTGGACCATTAGTATTATTGGCCTTAGAGGAGCAGGCAAGACTTCGGTAAGTTACTTGAACGAAACTATACATTCTATACTAAGGCTGAAACATTTGAAGTTTGTGAACAAAGCCGCGGGGAAGACGCCGGAAGATTATAACCAATCACTATCACCGACACAAGCAGTACATTCCGTCAGGTGTCACCATCCCGATGGTCTTCGGGATGTCGTCTTGTTAGATACCCCCGGATTTGACGACAAACGCCCTATAACTCTAGAGAACGTGGTCAAGTGGCTCAAGGAGAGGTGAGATGAGCAATGAGAAGCAGACACGAGTCAGAACTGACTTGATACTCACAGATACCGGAAAAATATCAAGATTGCGGGTATTCTTTACCTACACCGCATCTCAGACGTCCGAACTTTGGCAATGACTCCTCTGAGAAATCTGACCATACTCAAGGACTTGTGTGATAGGAACATTATCCTCGTTACAACAATGTGGGACGAAGTCGATGAACTGATCGGTTCCGAGAGAGAACAAGAGCTCATATTGAAGTTCTGGAGGAACACGATCCGTTTGGACTCAAGTACCTGTCGTTTCCAAGGAACCCACGAGTCAGCTCGGGAGATCATCAACAAACTGGATTTGAATAGATCCGAGTTCCAAAGACGTGCACTGCTTCTTAGCAAAAAATTTCCAGGAAAGACCTAGTCGGCGGTGGCGACTTGATTTAATACGTACTACCCGAGTCTCCCTGTGTCTTGTCATACAAGCTCTCAGATCACTATATACCCGTTCATATTTTCCAATTATAACTTCCACACGACACTAGACACTAGCACCATAGTGTTCACTCGTTTAAACGTCTTACACATACAATAACGGAATTGGCAACTCGAACATGTATGTTTTCCAAACGCG
Organism: Austroboletus olivaceoglutinosus; assembly: GCA_038093615.1. Classification (NCBI taxonomy): domain Eukaryota; kingdom Fungi; phylum Basidiomycota; class Agaricomycetes; order Boletales; family Boletaceae; genus Austroboletus; species Austroboletus olivaceoglutinosus. The sequence goes on along the minus strand of JBBPSN010000439.1, from coordinate 5,548 downwards.
AAACACGGGCTGAGTTGAGAATGAATGAACAAATGACGTGCGTGCTCGTCAGCGTATCGACGAGCAACTGATTTGACCTCGATCCCCAGACAGACGGGACGTGCATCGTCACTTGCCGCCAAACAATGCGGCTGCCTTGTTCGATAAGACCGTGAACCACGCGCCTTGACCAGCATCCACTTTGGTCGCACCGACGTCGGCAGGGATGTGCGACGAACCGAGCGCGCCGGCTTTAGCCATGGACTTGACGAGGAGAGGAACCTACGACGAGGTCACGTGCATTCGGAGAAGAAAGCAATAGCGACGCACCTCGATTTCGACGTCGGGACTGAAATGTGCAGCGGTGCCGGTGAAGACACTAGGGAAAGAGGCGCTGGTCGGTGTGACGAGCAAAACAGGACGCGCACGGGGACGTACCCGAACATGGTCTCGGCAAAGCGCTTGTCGGGGCGCCGAGCGCCGTGGAGGAAGCTTCCTTGGTTTTGGCCATGGACTTGGGAAGGATGGGAACCTCGCGCAGAAATGACGACTCACTGGCACGAGGTCAGGATACAGGTAAAGGCTTGGAGGTGCTGGTCGGTGCAACGAGCAAAACATCGAAAACGATTTCGACAAAGCGCTTTTCAGGGCAGCGCCAGCGTGGAGGAAGCTGTCAGGCTTAAGACTGTGGTGTCTGCGTATCTGACTCCGAGACGCGCGAGTTCGGTGAGGGCATTGTTGAATGCGGTGTCGCAAGGTTGACGCTCGAGTCTGATATGGATCTTATGTCCATATTTGTAGTACATTGCTGTATGTACAAGGCCCCAATCACCTCCTCCGCACTCTCTCCGACGTTGTTTGCTCCCAACTTTTGCAGACCATACCCCTACCAACGATGATCGACTGGGAACCTCCACAGGATTCCCTACAAAGCTCATACGCTAAGAATCTACAACAAAAATTCGGGTACCCTTTGCGGTTTCCAGAACCAATGCTTACTCTTCCGTCGTCCTACTTAGAGGATGGGTTCCAAATAGGAGACGTTGGCTGTGTCGACAGTGACGGCGTATTCGAAGTCCTGTTCAATATATGCTTTCCCGCAGATCACGAACTACATCAAGGCAAAAATCTTGACGGTCTTGTGGGACTGACGACGTTCGACCCGAACCGAGATTCTCCTACTATTCTTGATGCGATCGCTTCTGGTCGTGCAGTTTGTCATGGGCTTCAGGGATCTCAAGGGAATAACTTGACGAATATTCAGAGGTAGTTTAATTTCAATATGCATGTGATGGAGACAATACTTAGATTATTCCATACTAAGCACGCCCTGCAGATTCACAACCACCGCTACGTCGGGCGCGATCCTTATCTTACCATCAGGCGCTGTACGCAAAAATCTTAACGGCAGCAAGGAGAAGGTGTTTTACAAGTTGGCAGAAGAATATGCGCTCAAATGGTGTCAATTTGCTGAATGTCGGTCCCTCTACCTGATTACTGGGTTCTACAAAACAACTTCTTGGCGTCTGGCCTCGTTTGATGATATCAGACCTACAGAACAGTTCCTGCTGCAATGTGATGATACTGGAGGATATACTTGGCACTCTGGATGCGATTACCGCGAGAGCAAGGAGAATCACCGTGGCGAGAACCAAAGTGTATTTATATCAGGCTTCAAGATTGAAGTGAGGGACAGGGATAGGCCTGTAGTTCAGAAGCTAGCAATACGCTCACAAAGCAGGTGGCCTGAATTTAGGAACTTTCTTCCTGATTTCTCGGGTTCCTTTTGGCAACGTGCATTCACATCGCTAGGTGTTGGTGTCGAGCGTGTTCCACCACGATCTCAGGTATGTTTCTTTACTAAATTGACCAAAAGATTTGACAATGGTTTTGTACTGCTCAGCCTTTACACCCGTCTAATGTCATCAATCATTACTTATTGGATAAGGTTTGGACAGTGTACTATTATAGATTATTGTATGCTGAGATTTAAGCCCAAGAATCCAGATGCTCTAGTGGCCATCACTCATGACAGCCAGTGGCTTAGCATGCTTGAAAATGTTTGCTTCCTGTGTCTACTGTCCACCCACAGCTTAACCATTTGTATTCTGAGCAGAATGAATTATCGCATGAGAACATGATGGATGAAGAACAATTCCGGGTATTCTTGGAGAAAAAGTATACAAATGACTCAGATTCAGAAGGTGAATACATTATTGTAGTGTTTTTTGCTCATTTCTAATTACAGCAATGGCAGATGTGGTTTATCTTCGGAAAAAAATGTAAGTCGCACATTTATCTCCTGTATGGAGTTTGTCACGCATCAAAAACAGTGAAATTAGCAGCGATATGCCAAAGTTGGCACTCACTCCCAAGATGCTTTGCACTCCTACCATCCCTGACAACATTCGGCAGTTTGCAATAACATGTATGTGCATTGTACAGCCTGAGTATATTTCTTGTAGAAGCATGACAATTGTCACATTGCAGACATATGGGTGGAGAATGTGGTCACTTGTCTGAGCCGCATGCCCATTGGTTTCTATGTTGTTGTCGAGTTCCAAACTACAAAGAGAAGAAGCAAATGCAAGCCAGCTACACTTCATGACAGCATCATTCAGTGGAACGAGGATATCATCTTGTAAGTAATCCCATGCTTTTTTCCATTTGGTATTGTGTACGATCCTTTAATTAGGCCCATGGATTCAAGTATAGAGGTTCAGATCTCAGTTGTTGCTTCCTTTGAGTTTGAGCCGATCCTCGGAAGTGGTGAAGTGCTTTGTGTGTTGAAAACAAGTGTTGCCAAATTAATTGAAGGGGAAAGTACATATTGTATGTGCCAATATCGTTTTGTTGATTCTTACTTAAATCTACTGCAGGCCCATTTTCTTCCGAGGCTTCACTCCGTATTATCCTTGAGGAACGACAATTTACTACTTTGGATGATTTAGATCCTGGTAATAGCAATGTGAGTATATTAGCTATATTCTATGCCTCTGTTGTTTATGAGACTTGCTTAGCTTGAATGTGAGGACCACTTGGAAATGACAGAAAAAACCAACAAGGGACATGAAGCATTCCTCCGTTATCAGAAGGGCCAAGGAATGGAAAAGCTGAAAGAAAGTCTTGAATGCTTCGAACTCGCATTGAAACTTTGCCCCTCTAGCGCAGAATATTATGCCGCTGCGCTGTTTAACCTTGCCGCATCAAGGCTCATAAACTTTCGAGCCCACGGTCCTATCTCTGACCTTGACACGGCTATCAATACTTATCGCCAAGCGCTCGAGTTGCGTCCAACACATCACCCGGATCGACCCGTGACACTACTGCACCTCGGTCAGGCTCTCTTGGTTCGTTGTAGGATTTTTCACAACAAAGAAACCGATGAAATCAAAGGGCTTGTGACTGAGATCAAGCAAGTTTGCTCAGAGAGCAACTACATTTACCGGGCTGCAGATCTTGTATTCCAAACGCTTAAACAATACCAGGTTTCGACATCTGGAACGTTAGCCGAACTCGATGAGCTTATCTCAGAACTGGATCAGTCCGCTCGAATGCCTCCAAAATGGTACTTTGACAGACCGTACCAATTGGCCAATCTAGGCGCCGCATTACACCAACGTTTCCGAGTCAACAGGAACATTAAAGATCTTGAAAGCTCGATTTTAGCGATGGAGGAAGCCACAAATCTCATTTCCGATGGTCATATCGACAAGCCCTGGATTCTCGCCTCTCTTGGTGATGTAGTCTGTGTGCGTTATTCGAACTGTGGCAATGTTTCCGATCTCGAGAATGGAATTTCCAAGATCAAGGATGCTGTCAAACTCGCACCAGATGGCTATTTTGACAAGCCCCGGATGCTCGCATCTCTTGATAATGCACAGCGCCTTGCACGCAAGTCTACCAGTGGAATCACCGAACTCGAGAATTCAACCGACTTGGTTACTGCGCATACCGCAGCAGGCGATGATATTAAAGAAGACGACATGGTGATCGCGTATGTTTCTTTTAAGTGACATTTCATTTTGCTTATTTCGTGAACCATTAGGATTATCGGCCGTAATGGGGCAGGCAAGACTTCGGTAAGCTACTTGAACGAAACTATACATTCCGTACCAAGGCTGAAATATTCGAAGTTTGTGAACAAAGCCGCGGGGAAGACGCCGGAAGATTATAACCAGTCATTGTCACCGACACAAGCAATACATTCCGTCAGGTGTCGCCACCCGGATGGTCTTCGGGATGTCGTCTTGTTAGACACCCCCGGATTCGACGACAAATGCTCTATAACCCAAGTTCTAGAGAACGTGGCCAAGTGGCTCAAGGAGAGGTGAGATGATCAATGAGAAGCAGGCACGAGTCAGAACTAACTTAATACTTACAGATACCAGAAAAATATCAAGATTGCGGGTATTCTATACCTACACCGCATCTTAGACTCGCGAACTTTAGCGATGGCTCCTCTGAGAAATCCGACCATACTCAAGGACTTGTGTGATGGGAAAATTGTCCTCATTACAACAATGTGGGACAGAGTCGATGAATCGATCTATTATGGGAGAGAAAAACAACTCGTATTCAGGTTCTGGAGGATCACTGGTTCAAGTACTTATCGTTTCCAAGGAACCCGCGAGTCAGCTTGGGAGATCATCAACAATTTGCTTGAATAGCAAAGACGTGCACCGCTCCTTAGCAAAAAAATTCCAGGAAACACAGTCGGTGGTACCAGTTTAATTTAATATGTCCCACCCGGGTTTCCCTGTGTCTTTCCATACAAGCTCTCAGATCACGGTACTAGCACTGTAGTGTTCACTCATTAAGACGTCGTAGACATACAACAACGGAACCGGCAACTCAAACATGTTTGTTTTTCCAAACGCGAAACACGGGCTAATTCTGAATTGAGAATGAACCAACCAATGACGGCCGTGCTCGTCAGCGTATCGACGAGCAACTGATTTGACCTCGATCGCCAGGCGGACGGGACGTCCGTCGTCACTTGCCGCCAAACAACGCAGCTGCCTTGTTCGACAAGACCGTGAACCACGCGCCTTGACCAGCATCCACTTTGGTCGCACCGACGTCGGCAGGGATGTGCGACGAACCGAGCGCGCCGGCTTTAGCCATGGACTTGACGAGGAGAGGAACCTACGACGAGGTCACGTGTATTCAGAGAAGAAAGCAATAGCGACGCACCTCGATTTCGACGTTGGGACTGAAATGTGCAGCGGCGCCGGTGAAGACGCTAGGGAAAGAGGTACTGGTCGGTGTGACGAGCAAAACAGGACGCGCACGGGGACGTACCCGAACATGGTCTCGGCGAAGCGCTTATCGGGGCGCTCGGTGCCGCGGATGAAGCTTGGCCGAAAGACAATGGTGTCCGCATATCCGAGACGCGCGAGAGCAAGTTCAGTGAGACCCTTGGATCTGTGCGTGGAGGATGGATGAGCACGAGCAAGACGAAGAGTGGAAGAGACTGGGACTTGCTTCGGGTAGAGGAAAGACGAGGTTGGGTTCGCTCCGACGGACTGTAAATATATAGCAAGGCACGGACGGTCAACATGTCGAG
>JBBPSN010000436.1:0-18192 GCA_038093615.1 Austroboletus olivaceoglutinosus | reverse complement strand
GAACACCACCATGTGGTTGCATTTCACCTATTTGCCAAGTGTGTGCTTTGTAAACCCAGACAAGATGACTCCCTCCATATTGAAAACGAGTACATTACCTGTTTTGTGCCTTTGGCACAATGAAGATACTAGTTTGAGATTTGGAGTGAACATGTAATTTGTAGTCTCTATATGATACTGTTCATGCTAGTCACATCAAATTCAAGTATAGTAACAAATTGATTCTGTTTTTGGTATGGCAAATCAAAAAAAAATGTATACATATGTCAAATGTCCAAATTTCTAAATACTTCAGTCCAAACTACATTAGTAGCTTTGGAATTTTCTTCACCATGAGGAAAAATAATTTTAGTGTTTCTGGGATGAGTACAACATGATAAAGCTATGTAAAGTTGACCATGAGAGAAAACAAAAGAGCTCAAATTCAACCCAACATGCTTGACTGTCTGACCTTGTGACTTGTTGATTGTCATGGCATAGGCTAGATGAACAGGAAATTGTAGGCAACAGAAAGGAACTGGAGAATCTTGAAGACCAGAATCAAGAGTCATGCGAGGAACAAAAACCACATTGTTGGTATTATCTCCACCCAACACTCTACACTCCAGAATCTGGTGAGTAGACCTAAGAAGCCTCAAGTGAGTACCATTGCAAAGACCATTCATAGGATCCATGTTGAAAAGAGTGCTCTTAATTGAGACGACTCTTATCAATGTTCATGTCCACTGGTCACACGTGATATGATGACTAAGCAAACCTTAGTCTCTATCGTCCAATGATATCAGTCATCCATATCATCCTATGGCAATAAACCCTCTTATCATACGATAAGTGCTATTTGCGTCAACCAATAGCAGAATAACCTCTTGTAACCAGGTTACACCGGTACAAGAATAGGGACCAATAGCGGTAACCGCTTTTATCATGGATGCTTACCATTCAATGGCCTTTGTAGCTCTTATCCAGCTTAACTGGGTAATTACCATACTTGGCTTGGTCTGTGTGCCATATGGCACACTATATAAACCCCCTGCTCTGGACAGACCAGATAGGATCTTTCTCTCCTTTACACCCTCTTACGGATATATCCAAAGAGACACTACTCTAGTACATCTCCAGTACTAGAATCATATAGGACTTTGGATCTTTCTGTGTGGACAGATCACCATTAGCATAGTAGAGTCATTGGATTAACTGTTATAGTCCTCCTTTGACTACATACACTGAACCTATCCAGGTTCTGGACATTAGGTGTGACAGTACTACTATTACCTTGATCTTACTTTCTATTTCCTAGGAAGTAACCTTTGTTTCATTTCTCAGGACTATATTGGGGTGGCCTTCCCCTCAAGTAGTTGCTCTTAGTTTAGACACAGAAGCCAGGGTGAGTATTTCTCTCACACCAATGTCAAATACTCATAACTCCAGAAAGCAACGGAAGTGTATATAGCATGGTCTTCTGGATGAAGACTGACACACACCCATGCTTCCAAGATTTCCGAGCTTTCTGAGCCTTCTAAGATTCTGGAATTCCGGAATCTTCCTGCACTCACTGGAACTAAGTTCTGGATACTACATTCATATTAGGTTTATTTCTTGGACTTTATTCTTGCACTTGGACTCATTATGGCATGCACAAGTAAGCCTCTGCCCATACATATAAAGTATTCATTCACTTTCCCACCTCCCTCAGTCGTTTCCACTATCTTCTGGGCAGCGACTAAGGTGAGTCTTTATATTCCCCTTACTTTACATGGTATCTAATTACTATACTAGTGGGCTTCTCTGCCCTTTTGTTTAGGTGAATATTAGTCATTTCCACTATCTTCTGGGCAACGACTGAGTGGGCTTCTCTGCCCTTTTGCTTAGTTTTTGTCAACCAGCATAGCCCCTCTATGCTCCTCTGCACATACCAGGTCAAGGATTATACATCTGCTGAACCCAACCTGGAATCGATTATACCTCGGAGAGATCTAGGTATCTTTCGTTATTGAGGACTTCTGGTTGGATATAGTTGTACTCTGATTCTGTCACAGAGTCTACACTGAGGTATGTGATCTTTTCCTGGGGTGTAACAGAGTCTAGAATGGTGGCATTGACTTTATGAATCTGTTCATTCCTAGGACTAAGAATAGTGTGATGAATAAACAGAAAAGTGGCTGGGAGGATAAGAGGGAGGTCCTCTTACTAGTCCAGGCTGTCTGGGGTGATGAGGGAGCGATAGGTTTGCCTCAAAAGGGACTCTGAAGTAAGGGGGTAAGGTAGACCAAAGTCCGAGACTGGGTAGCGCAAGTCTGAGATAAGTCCGGACCAAGGTAGGCATGAAAATGGTGTGTTGTGGACAGCACAGATGTTAAAGACAGTAGAATGGTGCCATAGACAGTATACAGTGATGGTGACAGTGTTGTGAGCCAAATGAAAGCTGGTGACATTTCACCAAAGTACTCTACTATATAGCCTGAGCATAGCCTGAGGCATCATAAGTACCAATAAGTAAGAAGTGCCATAATGGCAATTAAGTAACTGAGTATGTAAGATAAGGGAAGTAAGAAAAAGGGCACCACCAACCCTAAGGGCAGTGATAACATAGTGCCTGAGTCCAAAACGAGGTAAGTGAGCGGTATGTACAAATGTGAGACTTAGTCTGAGTAGTCCGAGATTGGCTGCGCTCAGTCCGAGTAACCAGAGTGAAGACTGACTGCTTGGACTTTGATGCTGCAACTTGGACTAGAGAAGAATATGAGTAAGAAATGAGAGTGAGTATGTAACATACATAGGGGGTGATAATATGGTGTTTCAACCATAGAGACATGCTGGTCTCTACATCCGCAGGGGACTTAGCTGCTGACTGTCCTCAGTCAGGTCATGTGATCGGCGGAGTTGAACTCAGTGTGGATGCAGTGGACAAAAATGCGGCTCGGCAAACTCTCGACCACAACGCTTCTCTCCCCCTTCTTCCACCATCTACATGTCGTAGTTCCAATCGCGACTCGACAAGTTCCGTTCGATAACCGACACTGGCATGGCGCTGCGCCAAACAACACGGCGCAAATTCAAGGACACGACAGAGCGGCTTGCAGTGGTTGCGAAGACCGTGCCCGATGACCGGCCTGAGTTGGACAAAGACATCGACCTCTGGATGAAGGACTTTGAGGTGGCAATGGTATGTTGTTCCATTCTCGCATGTGGTTTGGGTTGATGGTGCATAGGACGGATGGGAGGACATGCTGAAAGGCACGGAGGTGCTCGGCCTCGACACCGAGCTAAGTAATACCATCGCCACAGATGTGGTCCAAGCCAAGCAGCTATGGGCTGAATGGCTGTGCTGATGCAAGGCACCTCTGACCCCTTCTGACAAGGAGCAGGTGCCATTCCCAACACAGGGCATGATAATGGACATGGATGAAGAAGGCTCAGTGGCTGCAGTCGAGGTAGCAGAAGAAAGTGTGGAGATTGTAGAGAAGGCAGTGGTGGTGTCGGACACAAGGTCCATAGTGTCTTTGGGCGTCAAGGTAAGTGCTTCATTGGCATGGTATTCCAGCTGCTAATGGTATGGCAGGGGGGTTGAGCAGGAAACAAGGATGAAGAAGCATCTGAGCTGAAGTGGCAAAAGGCACTGCCGGTCATGGTGGTTAACGAGGCTGAGGAGGAGACAGGGGCATGGCAGCCCTGCAACCTGTGCATCAAGGCCAAAGTCGCCGATAGCTGCAAGAAGGGAGCCGGCTCTGTGTGTAGCTGGTGCAATAGGCACAAGGTCACCTACAATCGGTCAAGTAGGCAGACAGGAGAATGGAAAAAGACTGCCACCAAGAAGAAGGTGGAGGTTGCCATTCTGGCAGCGCAAGGTGAGTTGCATTAGTTGGACTGGGGCATGTTTCACTGAGGAATAGGGGGCAGACCGGTGTGCGCCATCGTCAAAGCCGGCTCAAGCAAGGCAGTCAGGCTGCTCATTGAGCTCAACTCAGAGTCTGATGATGAAGGTGTAACATCGGTGAAGGGCAAGGGCAAGACGAAGGCGAGGCTAAAGAAGTTCGGTGGTCAATCATCAGAGCAGAAGAGCTTCAATCAGCTCATCTGGTGCCTCAACACTGCCTACATGCAACTCTACCAGATCTGAGCCAACCTTACGGTGCTCGATGTGGAACATGCCGAGGTGATGAAGGTGATCAGTGAGATGATCAGGGAGATGGAGCAGGTCTTGGTGTAGGTAGCTCACGTTGCTGCTTGTACATGTAGAGTAGACCGAAATGCGCATATGGTCCAACCCATGCGAGAATGGAAAGAAAAGAGAAAGTATGAAAGTATGAGGAGAGGTAAACGAAGGCAGTGAAGGTAGACCAAAGTCATGTATGGAGTACTGCCTGTCTTGTCTTCTTCAGTCTTCTTGCCTCTTCTATACCTGCCAATATTCCCGAGTTCGTGCAGGCTACCACCTGACTTGGCTTCATCGGTCCTCTATCGACTTCTATCCCTACCGGACTTCCCTTTGGTCTTTGGTTGGTTTTATCGGTGGTTTATGGGGGCGGTTTTATGAGTTTTGTAGAAAATGGGCATGATGTCTTGGTGCGCATTTGAAAACTTATCAGGGACATGGTTGACATTACATGATTGAGATACAAGGAGAGAAAGAAATGCGCTGAGGGGATATATGGCTTGGTAGTCCGAAGCTCAGTGGTCAGTGTTCTGAGGTCCAATATAATATGTACGAGAGTTTGTGATTTTAATTTTATCTGTTTCATTTGAATGAGGGTGCAGGAGTGCGAGAGAGATCACCAGATGAATTCTGGGGTGAAACAAAGGTAAGGAAAGATTCTATATGAGGCCGGTCGGACTAGGTGTCATCTGGACCATCTCGGTCTTCTTCATCCAGCTCTTCAACATCTTCTCCTACCATACAATCCAAGTCTTCGTCATCTAAGCTGGTGAGCTGCATGATTGGAATGGATGAGCAGAAGCACAGATAGTAAGGAATGAGCCAGAATGCGGTGTATCGGAGTTGAGAGACTGTGCCGTCCAACTCAGCCAGGAGATACAATCCTCTAGTAGTCTGGCAAAGGACCACCATCAGACTGAGGTACCTCAGCTTTGTCTTTCAGTTCAGCTCCTTCTCCATACAGGTATTGTGAACTAGGACCAGACTACCTGGGTGGAAGTCGAAGTCCTTGATCTGGTTCTTGAAAGTGGTCCCAAAGTGTTTTACAGACTCAAAACGAGCCTTGAGTACACACTCGCGGATTGATTCCAAGTCGTCCTAATGCTTCTGGAGCTGGCGGGCTCTCCAAGCAATTAGTCCAGCCGGAGATAGGGGGTCGGTATCTGGTGGCAGTAAGAGGAAGGTAGCCTTGGAGAGGTCGAATGGAAAGAGTGGCTCAATGCTGTAAACCATGAAATAAGGGGACAAACTGGTAGACTGAAATATGGTGATACGCTCAGCCCAAAAGACCAAGTGAGCAGCCATATGCCAGTGAGACTCCCCCCCCTGGGAAGTTTTGATGAGGACCTCCCAGACATCATAGTCTCAGTGTTCTACAATGCCGTTGGCCTGGGAGTTGTAGGGGGAGATCCGAATGTGGCGGATTTGGTAGTGGTCAGCGAGGATATCTAGGGCCTGGATGAAGGCCGGGCTGTTGTCAGTAACAATCTCGGCAAGGGGATCCCACTGGCAAAGGAGGTTCTCAAAAATAAAAGAGGCCAGGGTGGCCAAGTTTTCAGAGTGGAGCATGTGCCATTCTGGGTAGGCGGTTAGTGTGCAATGGGCCTGGACAATATATCTATATCCGCTGGAGTAGGATATCAGCATTGTGTCAATGTGGGCCTTACGAAAAAGGCCCCCAACAACAGGAATGAGGGGAGGGATGTGGAACCAGCTGGTCTGCTGGACTTGGCACTCATGGAAAGTGTGGATATACCATTTGATGTTATCGACAAGCATTGGCCACCAGAAGTGGAGCAGGAGCTGAGTCTGGACTGAGAAAACACCTTTGTGTCCAAGGTCGTTGTGTGCCTCCTTAATCAGTCCAAACTGGTGTGACTCCAGCACTACCAATTGGTGGCGGCCATGTGGTTCTCAGTGCCAGAGGCAGCCATTGAGCAAGAAAAACTTTGTGGCAGAGTTGACGAAGGTTTGGAACTCGCTGTCAGAAAGGTCAGTAGATTGACAGTGAGTTTCGAGAAAGGAGCGGATAAGGGCTATGCGAGCCTCTTTCACAATGGCCTTGGAAGACCGAGGTATAGTAGGCGGCTCCAAAGTGGAGTCCAAAGCAGAAGAAGGAGAGGAAGAAATGTCCAGGGATAAGACCGGGGGAGACGCGGTAGAAGAAAAGACCGAGAAGAATGAAAGTGGTGGGGAAAGAGGAGGTGGAGCAAGTGATAGTACATAAAAGGTGCGGGGGGAAGTAAAATATTTGGGGGAGGAAGACTGGCACAAAGGTCTGAGTGATGGTATGGTAAGTGCGTACAGTAGCATCTGGTCATTGAGAAGTGTAACACAAAATGAATATAAATCATTGAGCCAGCCCTCAACGTCATCCATCTCAGGCAGATCCTCATCTGAAGGCAGCCACTGAGAAAGACTGTCCAGCCTGACATGGCTGTCCATGGGTATGTGTCGAAGTTCGAAATGGAATAAGAGAATGCTGGCAATCCACCGGTTGATTGTCGCATTCAGCTGGAGGTTGGGGTTGTTGATCATACCTTTCACATATTTGGCATCCATTTTGATGACGAGGTTGGGTACTCTGAAGATAAAAACTCGGACCAAGCAAAGGGCATGGAAGAGTCCGTAAAGTTCAAGTTTCACCTGCAAATAGCAGCTCTCAACTTCAGTGAGGCTGATGGAGCAGAATTGGTTTGGATAGCATTTGCTATCGTCACCAGTCTGTGAAAGTATGAATCCGATGGCTATGACTGAGGTGTCCATGGCAAGGATGACTTCTCGGTTGGACTCGTAGTCCAGCCACTGGAGTGCAGGGGACTTAATGATCTCGTCCTTGAAACAAGCCATGGCTGTCCATTGTGCATCACCCCATTTGAAGGGGATGCCTTTGTGGGTCAGGTTTACAAGGGGGCACACGATAGAGGCAAAGTTTCGGATAAAAATACATACCATGCTGCATGTGCCAAGAAATCCTCAGACTTGTGTTAGGTTCTTGCACTCCAGCCAGTCATGGATTTTCTGGACTTTGACCTCATGCAGAATGCAACCTTCAAAGGTGCATTTGTGGCCGACAATGGTGGTGTTCAGAGCAGCAAGGACAAATTTCTTGGCAGAGACCGTTGCGTTGACATTCTGAAGCCATTGGAGTATCCTGTGGACAACAGTAAGGTGTTCCCAGATGAACCAGCAGATACCTGGATTCTCGGCGATGGTCTTGTAAGACCCGTCCAGACTTTGGTACTGAGATGTGCCGGATGTCACAGGGAGGTTGTCAATAAAGGACATCGTGCGATGCAGGATCTCATCTTGGAGAATGAAAGCCATATTGGCTTGGTAGATCTGGATGGTGTTAATATGTTCCATCGGCAGGATGGTAAGGCAATGTAATCCGAGCAGACTATTGAATGTAGTCATGTCTCGGGACTCAACATGCAGGGGGCACTGGTCATAACCAGTAAACAGGTCCATCATACCATAGACCAAGCTACCGCTGAATGACTTGGCAAGGTGCTCGACAAAAGGGGGGACCAATGAGTTGCGGATTGTGACCGCATTGAGCAGTTGAAGGTTATGGATGAGCTGGAGTGTCTTGCCATCCTGCTTGAGCATGCAGAACCAGCGAGACTGGTATGCTGCGGTAGATGGTTTGTACACTCTGGAGGCGATCCGGTCTTTGATGACCTGGATGGCCTGGTCCCAGGATGAGGGCAGAATGGGGATGTTGTGGAGTACCCATGGTGTGTAAGGTACTGTCGGAATCTTGACCGGTGGGAAATACTGTTTGTCTAGTTGGCCTTGCTCAGTTGGAACCCAAGCAAAGGCAGACTCATGGTTGCGGACGATCCACTGGACTAGCTTAAGCTTGTCGGGCCAAAGCCAGTTGGCGGGGTCGAGATCGAGGGCATCGGCCCTTTCCTGTGTGAAACGAAGTCCAGGAACGAAGTCCGGGGGGTGAGTGGATAATGGAATGAGTCCGCCAAGTAGATCATCTGGTAGGCGGCGCAGCACACGGTACTCCTCCTCAAGAGGGCCCATGACTGGCTGGACTTTTTTAGCGACAGGCTTGTAAGCCCATGTATGATGAGTATGGTTGAAGGAAAAAGAGGCTGAGAAAACCGAAAGATGGGCAGTGGAAATAGAAGACTGGGTAGAGGAAAGATATGGGTAGAAGGGTGAAATAGGGGGTGCTGGTATGTCCGAGATAATGTCTGTGAGCATGCTTCAGCAAGGGGAAAAGAAAATAGAGATAGGGGAATGAAACATCAGCGGTATGACAATTTTGGAATCTCCCTAGCCCATAGGCAGATCATTGAGACTTAAAAACCCACCTCGACAACAGACTGGTGGTTGGTGCATGATAGTCTGCGTCAGCACCGTGAACATCCTTTGGTCCACACCCGAGTGGGCAGTTTATACTCCTTGCCTGTGTTCAGGTCTTGGAGTGTGATATTCTGCGTGCCGTCAGGGTAATTGTCAGTGGTCATGGATAGAAGGCAATGGAAAGGTCGGCCGAGCAACAAATCAAAGTTGGCATGGTGTATCACCTGCACTTGGAGGCAGAATTCACCCCCACCGAAGTCAAGTCGGAGGTTCTCAACTACTCCAATTGTCAACTCGGTGCTGGTGTTGGCATTGGACATGGTCATGATGTGGTCAGACCAGACTGGAAGACTGAGTGACTCCCACACCCATTGGGGCATGGCCATGATCTCCAAGCCAGAGTCGAGGACAGCAGAGATTTGTCGAGAGGTGCCGAGGACTTTCATGTCAAGTGACCGAAGCAGTATGCTGTGATGTGTGACTATGAAGCCATCGTTGCTCCGCAATACGTGGTCGCCGAAGTGATGGAATATGGCACCAGGGTCATAACTGGCAAGTTCATTAATCTGTACAACATTAGTGCTGGCTTGGATGCACTGCATCATGGACAGGTCATGCAGTTGCTTGCACACGTCTGGAGCGACCAGGTTTGCAGGTCAGCATTTCCACACTGTCAAAACAGACACACTTCCCCTTGTCCTTAGTCTTATCGGCCTGGAAGCTAGCCCAAGCCTGGGCTATGTAAGGTTGGGAGTTGGGGTCAGCAGCAGCAGGTTCAGGGTCTGCATCCTAATTGTTGACCAGGGTCATGAAGACCAACAGTTCAATTTCTAAAACTGCATCAGTGTCCGGGTAAGATAAAGAAATGATTTTGGTAGTAACGACTGAGGTGGGTGAAGTGGCAGCAACCTGGCCACTCATTTGGTCTAGGCTTTCCTAGAGACAGCAAGTCCCCTGGATGCGCGGGATGTGTTTACCGTCCATGAGGTATAATTGGCCATCTGTACCTCGGCTAGCTTTACCAGTCTGGATATAGCTGTCTACATGAGGGCAGCTATTCATAAAATGGGAAGTGTTGCCGCAAAAGGCACACTCCCAAGAGCATTGTGTCTGCTGCTGCAGGGACACCTGCTCCTGCTTGACTACGATAGGTGGAGCTACTATGTTACGATAAATGACCCCACGGTTACTTTTTCTCCTTTCTACTATCCTTTTCCTCTGTACTCTCTGACCGACTACCCCATACCTGAGAACCCGTTCTCTGTTGATGATGACTCCCCATTTCCTGATGCCTTCCCTGTCTGGCCTCCTTCATCGTAGAGTTACGATCGGTCTTCCGTTTGATTACCTATCTCTTGGACGCTTATCTCCCCTGCCTTCTCTTCTAGGCAAGTGTTCCTTATCGGTATCTCGTAGGACCTTCCTTACTTGATACTTACCATTCTCGACCTCCTGGTCCGTGCTCGTTTTCATACCTATAAAAGCGCCTTGTATAGTAGATTGTTCCCTAGTTAAATCTACACAATTCAAACATAGTGTTTGACCCCAGACCTTGCTACCTTAGTCACTCAGGATCTCTGTGACTCTCTTCGGTTCTAAAGGACTCCATGCTACCTCTGAGTGCACGCTTGCTGTTCAAGTCCGCTTCACCATCAAGTGTAGCACTCAAGGACTACTCAGGATTTTCCCTCGCCTAGGTACCAGTCCTGTTCGAGGTCCAGAGTTGAGCGCTATCGTTAGCATAACATACTACTGCCGCAGTCTGAATGACCAAGGGAACTTGGGCCAGTGTTGCCCAAGCTGGGTAGTAAGGTTGGGCCGGCAGCATGGAGCCAGTGTTGGCAGGGTAGAGTGCAGAGCCGGTGAGAAGAAACTTGGTGGTGTCGATGATATCGTCGACCAGATAGGGGTAGGATGGGTGGTGTGCAGTCTTGGTAATAAGGAGCTGGTGGTGAATAGTGGATTTGAGTTTGGCCGGGAGACTGGATAGGAAGAGGGCATCTCGGTTGAGCTCAGAGAGCTTCCTGTTCTTGATTAGTATTTTAGCGGTTTTTAGGAACTTGCGCTGGTATTCCCCGAATTCATTGAGGGTGTGCATTGGCTTGACTCAGTACTCTTCTACCAGGTACTAAATGTCAGCTCGGCAATAGTGGTTTATACCCTCGTATCCAGGGTACAGCTTTTTTACAGTAGTGATGAATACCTGCCAGTCCGGAGGTGTAGCAGAAGCTTCATCAAGCAGCTCCCACCCCTCGGACTCTTCCAGATCGGCATACCTGATAGTGGCGCAGATCTTTTGGGCATCAGTAATGGCAGCAGCGGTACTGAGCTCATTGACTTCCTCTAAAAACCTTGGCAGCAGAGCTGGAGTTTTACCGTCAAACTTCGGCACATCTTTGTTGCTTCAGAGTGGCATGGTTGGGTTTTGGTTAGTCATCGGGAGAACTGGATTAGCTGGAGGCAGTGTTGGAGGGTTTGGCAGACTTGGAGGTGGAACTGGTAGTGGTCGAAAGAGTCTGGACGATAGTCCGAAAGCAGGGTTGCTGGGTGGCAGAGTGATGGAGTGGTCCGGAGTATGGACTGAAGTGGGCGAAGGGTTGGCAAAAGACGGTCAGAGAAGATATGAGAGCAAAGCAGACAATGAAGAGGATGATGTGACTGAGGATGATGTGACTGATGAAGGAGAATTTTTTGGTGTGAGAGGTGAAAGTGGGAACGAAAACAGAGATACTCCCCTACTCCTATGGGGAGTAGAATGTATAAATGCACTGGGGATGAGATCCCCAAAGCTCAGTTCATCAGCTAAAGAGGCAGTGTTAAGGATCTCAGGTAATCCTGGTGGCAGTAGATCTGTTATGGGAGGATTAGCATAGGGACGAACTGACGGTAACCAATCAGAATGATCACCATCAAGCACTGTAAGGGTCGAATCAGCACCCATTAAAAAACTTTCGCCGAATGTCGAATATTCAGGAAGAGAAGAGCAGTTGTGTTGGGCATGGTCAGGTGAGACTGGTTGGAGGAAGCTAGAATCCTCCGAGATGTCGAGATTATGAAACTTGGCATGTAAAATTTCAAGCTCTAAGCATTGGGCTATTAGTCAAAGACTTCTTCTAGAACCCCTTGATGAGTCCCTCGTGGTGGGCTCCAGTTGAATAAACAGAAAAGTGGCTGGGAGGATAAGAGAGAGGTCCTCTTACTAGTCCGGGCCATCTGGGGTGATGGGGGAGTAATAGGTTCGCCCCAAAAGGGACTCCGAAGTAAGGGGGTAAGGTAGACCAAAGTCTGAGACTGGGCAATGCAAGTCCAAGATAAGTCCGGACCGAGATAGGCATGAAAATGGCATGTTGCAGATGGCGCAGACGTTAAAGATGGTAGAATGGTGCCATAGACAGTATACAGTGATGGTGACAGTGTTGTGAGCCAAATGGAAGCTGGTGACATTTCACCAAAGTACTCTACTATATAGCCCAAGCATAGCCCGAGGCATTGTAAGTACCAATAAGTAAGAAGTGCCATAATGGCAATTAAGTAATTAAGTATGTAAGATAAGGGAAGTAAGAAAAAGGGTGCCACCAACCCTAAGGGCAGTGATAATGTAGCACCTGAGTCCAAAACAAGGTAAGTGAGCGGTATGTACAAATGTGAGACTTAGTCTGAGTAGTCCAAGATTGGCTGCACTCGGTCCGAGTAACCAGAGTGAAGACCGACCACTTGGACTTTGATGCTGCAACTTGGACTAGAGAAGAATATGAGTAAGAAATGAGAGTGAGTGTGTGACGTACATAGGAGGCGATAATATGGTGTTTCAACCATAGAGACACGCTGGTCTCTACAGTAATCCAGAAAATATTGATTAGGAAGATACTGGTTCTGGGTAAGAAGCTGGGAGTAAAGAGTATTTATAAGGGATACCATAGTGTCACCACAACACATGTGCTGAGGAAGCATGACATCTCCATTTGTTATACCTATTTGTAACAGCTATTGGGCCCATTCATTAGATTCTGGATCTTGACCTAGACACATGTTTTAATGAAGATAATGGATGTTCATTCTTGGCCATAGATTAGAGTGGGTAAGAGTGGCTGGGACAATTTGTTCTCTTGAGCCATGTAAGATAACTGGAAGTGTTTGCCTGAAATCTCCACCAAATAGAATAGTAATTCCTCCAAATGGACAGTTGGGCTGATCTAGCAAGTCACAAAGAGTGCGATCCACAGTCTCCACAATAAAATGATGTTGAGAGGCTGATTCATCCCAAATGATCAAAGAGGTTTGTTTGAGAAGTTCATGAATGGCATCATCCTTTTTAATGTTGCATGTAGTTTGCTCATGACAGGGAATGGGAATTTTGAAGCATGAATGTGCAGTGCAACCACCAGGAAGAAGTAGAGCTGCCAGACCAATAGAGGCCACACAGAGGACAATCTTGTCATTTGCATGAACACCAGCAGCAATGAGTTTGGCCAGATAGATTTTTCCACATCCACCACTACTATGAAGAAAGAATGGGGATCCATGGGAGTTGAGAACACTATCCATGATAGTATCATAAAGAGCAATCTGCTGAGGATTAAGAGTAGGAAGCCCTCTATCAACATGTTCTTGCTGCTCCTTTCTATTATAGTTCATTTGTTCAAAGATAAGTTGATTTCCTTTATGACAGCCCCAATCATTCTGTGGTCTAGGTATGGAAGGAAAGTTCTGTAGCCTTTTGCTATGTTTTCCAAGTTCTTGATCTATAAGATGCAATCCATAGTCATAGATTTGCTCTGGATTGGGCTCAATAATATTGAAGGTGTGAGTGAGCTGATATGCAAGATCATCATATAAATAATGTTTTGAGGCTTCCCATAGTCGATGAGGATCTACAGGAGAGCAATGTACCAGAAGAACAATGAACAAATGGCGCAGCTGATAGCCTGTTTTGAAGTGAGCAGCCTCCTCTAAGCATAAAAGCCATCCCCTGTCATCTTGCAAAAGACCATGTGCACAACAGGCTTCTTTGAAATTCTCATGCAAATGACCTTCAACAGTGCAAAGATCTTCATAGGATATAGCACCTATTAATGAGAAGATATGAATTTTACTTTATAAACACATGATAATTGATTTTACCTTTGATCACAGTAAGCAAAATATGCAAGTAAAATGCTTCACCAGCAGAGGGGGGAATAGAATACATGTGTCCAATGGCCTTATATCTTTGGCAAATTGTCCAAACTGCTTGACTTTTGTTCCAAATGAATTTTTTGGAAAAGTCTTGATAGAGATAATCATGAGCTCCAGCAGCAATGAGATTTGGGTCCTGATTGGCTTTAAACCATCCAAGCAATTGAGTGTCCTTGGTATTGTCAACCACATTTCCAATCTCATCTTCAGCTTGAAAAATCACCAGCTGATGACCAGGAAAATGGACAGATAAATGATAAACAGCTGGCCACTCCATGTGCATGGGGAATTCAAAGATGTTGTGGCAGGCTTGAGTGGATGATATATATCTGGCATCAAAATAGGTGTGGATTTCATTCTCCCCTTCAGTTTGGATAGTGGCATGATCTGGGCCCTTGTAGATATATTTGTGGATGTACTTGACAGCTTTGATAGATCCACAGACCTCCAAGTTGATATGACAGTTAAATTGCACCAATAGCTCCCTTGGATGAGGAACCACAACTTTGTTGTCAAAGGTATCCTGATGTTTTTGGATAGTCCTTCCATTGTCAAGGCGAGCATAATTTGGATATCCATCCTCCTTGATAATAGTCTGATTGGTAAAGGCCTTGGGAAAGCACTTTTTGCAAACATTGTTTTCCAAACACCTTTAAGAAGAGCAGGGTCCATGAAGCATGTACTTGGAAACAGCAGAGTAAAGTTGGCAATGTATGTTGGAATCAGGAATTTGAGCAGAAATGATGGCATCTACTTGCTCAATAGTGGAAATCTTGTCTTGCTGTTCCAAAAAGATCAAGAGATGCATGTGAGGAAGTCCACACTTTTGATATTCAATGGTATAAACAAATCCAGCCACCTGTCCAAAGTATCCATCACAGATCTTTTTCAACAAAGCTTGTTGCTTGGCATGGAAGACATGTGCAACCAAATCAGATCTATCCATAGTTGTTTGACCTACATAAATAGATAACAATAAGTGATCAGCTTTGTTAATAATGTAATATACACACCAGGAAGCAGATTTTGAGAGATTTCAGGCCAGCTTCCATTAGCAGTCATAGTAAGAAATAAATCAGGCTTTCTAAATTCCCAATAAATGGCCAAAGAGTCTTGAAGCAGTTGTTGCATATAGTGAGGCCCACTCTTGTGAGTGAAAGGAAGAAGGACACAACCAACTTGACCCAAGTTTTGACCTTCACCACCATTTTGATGCATATAATCTTGTAATCCTTAATATAAGTCTGCTTTAAGTCTTGTTTGGTTATTGGAAGCCCAGGTAAGATTATACTGCTCAATAGATGCCCAGCCATCACAAGTGAATTGCTGAAAAAGTCTTCCTCCTTTGAAGAGATTTTGTGGCTCTACTTTAGGTGGACGTATATGAAGTCTATAGGCATACCAGAGAAGTTGGGTAACTTTTTTGGAGTGGTGTGCATTTCCATTACATTGTTGCAAAGGTATGTTTAGATGCCAGCCTTCTTCTTCATGTGGAAAGAAAAGCACATAATGCAATGGAAGATATGATGGATGGAGGTTGCTGATGCAATGTAAACCACCACCTTGCAAATGTATGATGATATCACAATCCACCCTAACATTCTCTGAACCATCTCCTGGTACAATTGCAGCTATTTCCTCCACAGTAGGTAGATTATATCTTCTAGCATCAGCTGCCTGTTGTAGATGGAGACGCATGCAAACATCAGTATGCTCTTCAGGTGGCTTTGCCTATATGATGTTTATGAATAATATAATTTTGCCTTGTACAAATTGTAATTACTCACCCTCATGATTTCATAGGCCTGTTGATAAAGTGGTGCATAAGAATGAACTTCTCTAAAAGTAATATGAAGATCCAGCAAAATAGCACCATCAAGTTGAGGATTGCGTTGGGCATGTCTATTGGTTGTCTCTTCTGGGTCATATATATAAAGTTGAGCATAAGATGGTTGTACTCCATCAGGTGGTATGAGAGCTCCCATTAAATGATGAAGTGCACCATGAATGCGAAAAGATGCTGGCCCAGAACCTTGAATAGCAGCATTTTCTACATCAGTGCCAACAGAAGTAAATGCCAAAGCATTATTATATTGCCGGATCTTCTTTTTAAAGCCTCTGGTATCTCGAGCATCATCAAATAATTCCTGTAAAATACGTGGCCATTATTGTATGTGAGGCAGATTGACTTGACCTTAAAGACAACATATTCCAAAGCGAGAATTGCGAACACCTGAGTTGCTAAGCTTCTCTGAAATAAAATGGAGAGCATGGCAATTAGAATATTGAATGTTCATGGATCCAAGAGAGTGTAGCTCAATTGGCTCAGTATATATTCTGCCACCAGGTGGAATGCAATATGAAGGCTGTGGATTACCATTGGCATTTTCAGAGTCACTAGAACTGGAATCAGATGAATCATCAGGATTAAGATCAGGGGGTGGTGCAAGTAGTATAGGTGGTGGGCTTGATGACCTCAATAAAGCAGATCCTGGTAATGGCCTTCTAGAAATAGATGGAGGGAGAGGAGGAGGAGGAGGAGATCTAGCATTAGATCACTATTGCCTTTGCTAATCTTGCTCATAGTGTTCTGCAGAGTGTTGACTATATTCATGAAGAGCTTCTCTGACCAACACTTGTGAAAGCTGTTGTATTTGAGCAATTTCATGCTCCTCCTGAGATTGATGAATTTCCTCTTGTTCATATATTTCCTCTTGCTGTCGCTGTTCTAATAGTCTTCACTCCTCTAACTCTTGTTGCAATTCCAATCGTCTTTGATGTTCCAATATTCTTTGATGCTCCAAGGCTTGTTGTTGTAATTCCAATTGCCTTCTATATTCTTCTTGTTCCAACTGTCTCCTATACTCCTCTTATTCCAATAACCTTCTATATTCTGCCTATTGCATTTGTGCTTGTTATAGTCTCTACTGATCTATGCCATGTTGAAAGTCAACAGTATGTTGATATTGTTGATTGGAAGGAGGGGGATATGCAGGACCAGCTTGGACATCAACAAATTGAGCAGCAGCAAAATGGCGATTAGATCTTCTGTTACACTGATTTTGATGAGTGGTATTAAAATTGTACATCAATCTGGCATTATAATCCACTCTATTTTTCAAAGCATTGCTTTGAGCAAATGCTAGATAGCCCATAGGAGGTTGCTGATTTGGTATAGGCAAAGGAGGTGCAATGGGTAGTGGAGGCAAATGTAGATGTTGTGTTCTTTGAGCATGAAGATGCTCAATTTGATGACATGGTATACCTGGGTATTGATCCACAGGTACAGGGAGATGATGCTGAAATTTAAATTTTTAATCAACATCATATACATAGCAATATGTGACAATATCATACCATTAAAGCATTAGGAATGTATTGTGGCTGGCAATGTTCAGGTGGTGAATCCATTTGACATTGCATTCACTCAGTTTGGCGAGCAGCTTGTTGTGCTCATTGTGGTGATGTAGGTGGTGTTGCCCTAATCATTATCAATTATTTGACATTTTATGGCATATAGATTATACCATTATCACATATATGGTTTGAATTGATTTCAAAGCTCAATATCAGTTTTGATTGTTTTTGTACCAAGCAAGCTGTCTGTACAGCTGAATTGCCCATCAGAAAAGAGGCCATTTTGTTTTGCAATGATGTTTACCCACAAATGCTCAATACACAAGGCTGCAAGGGAAGGGTTTGATTGCAATCAATCACTCAGTAGCAGCCAAGTTGTGTGTATAGTGATAAGACTTGTTATTTGTTATATGTACTCGAGTGCCCCACTTCCCCCATGTAAGGTGCGGCCATTTGTTTGGTTGCATTTGCCGTGGTGCGCAAGAGGCGTGAGTTTTGGTGTCCACTAAATCGCGCTGGACGCAATTGTGGCTGTGTTGCCGCGACTCGGGTGGTGCCGGTGTGTGGACTGCACTTAACGGACAATTGGTTTGCTAACTAATTACCCGAGCCACATGGTTTTGTTCGAGCAAAAATGGTAGTTTTGTATTGGTTAGGCGACGGTAAAAAACACAACCGAAATACGCGAAATACGCGTCGGGTTCAGAGTGAAATCCCAAAAAAGTGTTTTCCCCGCCGTTCTCCCTTAACTTTTTAGAAGATATGGACAACTTTGTCTTTACCCGTGTACGTCGTGGTGCACGATTATTCCGTCCCAGAGGCCACTTGGTCTGCGGTCTGCGCTGGTCATGTCTAAGCTCGATGCCATTGTTCGCAGTTTTCGGCAGGTGCCGCATCACACTAAGTTCGATTGCGCACGGGTCAACAAAATTGGTGCCCATGACGTAGGCGACAGTCGACTGCCTACTTCCCAGAGATAGATAAGTACTAAGTACTCTCCAAGAGGGTGGACGATGATGAGTGAAAATCTGTTGAGAAAGCCAAGTGCCGGAAGTGCGTCGCAGGCGTAGAAGCGGAACGTGCGTGAGAAGAATTCTCAGAGGGGTCAACTAACTTGATTCTTGTCCACATCAATCAGAATGGATTCAGCGCCAAAAGCGTTAATCGATATTGCACGTCTCTCG
>JBBPSN010000435.1:0-10621 GCA_038093615.1 Austroboletus olivaceoglutinosus | reverse complement strand
CACAGAAAACGAGCGGTTGGTGTTTCCTGGTGTTGTCTGCATGCGCACAAGGACGGATCGTGATTGGCCCAACTTGAGTGAGTCCTTTACAGTGGTCGGATGTAATTTGAGCCCATGAGAAGCATGCTTGAGACTCCTGGGTAGTCCAAGCATCCAGAACTGTCGAGTATCGGAGAGAGTTCGTACTAACAGCTCGGATCACGTTATTGTACGTTACCACATACCTCAGGCTGGTCACCACTTGTTTTCTGCAACAATCAGTACATTATTAGAGTCCAAAAGTACATGCTTGAACGACTCTTCGTCAAGATGGAAATTCCACTGTACAAGTGATGCCGCGAAAAAGCCGAAGCGGACTCTGAATTTCTAGAGGCAACCATTGGCCCCAAACTGAGCGGGTCTCTAATATTGAGACCTGGCATACCAGTGTGACATCGACCAATGGCATGGTATCGGCGACACGTTTCTCCGATGGGCCATATGGACTCCAAAACCCACAAGGAAGGCAGGTATGGAATCGAGGGGTCGTTCCTTAGAGTCCCCAAGCGCCCGACTCGCCCCGACCGCGATGTCAACCCCCGTAATGAAGCAGAAATTCCGGGGTACGATCAAAACAATTGAACGACAAACCTATCCGTCCGACGGGCCAATCCGCATCCTACCCCATTGACAATCCCCATACGCCCCGCCAACCGTTGACTATATCCTCTCGAAACCGATCAAATCATCCTTGATCACCAACGATTGGCAATAAATAGGGTAAAACGCCTGGAAGGGGGGTCATAGTATTCATACCCAATCCGACGGATGGTGTGGGGTATCGGTCACCTTCGTCTCCAAATGGACTCGTCGACGCTCGTATGGAGCACCGTTCACGAATATCAAATCGTACCCGCGTCATGAAACGACATCATGGACGTGCCACACCCACCAGTAGCGTATCGTTGAGAATGAAACGGTTCCATACGTCCCCCCACCACTCCGACGGAGGCCAAAAGGGGTTACGCTGTGGGAACGAAACCGTTCATGGAATGGACAGCGAGCGCGTGCGTTCGCCAAGTCAAAATTGGCGCAAGCACATGATGCACCCCATCGCAGAATGAGCTGATCTGTCAGGTGCACCAAGTCGGTCAGAAAGATATTTTGGAATGCAGGCAGGAGCGACGGAGCAGGACGGATGGGGAGTAAACAAAGCAAGGAAGTTGCTAGTGATATCTCAGCCAAGACTCAAGATAGGCATAGGCACCACCAGCGAAGTTCTTCTTTGTACACGGCGCTTTTAATCAGCGATGTCTCGGATCTCGTGAAACATGCAGTGATTGTTAAGATACGGGGACGAACTCGTCTCGAGCGATATGCTAGCCCGAGCGTATGGTACAGTACAGCGGTGCCGGTGATGCATAGACCAATCTCCGAGACGGCGCCCGTCAAAGGATGGTTTCTCTACATCGCCCAATCTAGTATTATACGGTTGGCCAGGCAAAAACATCTTAGCCGTCGGGGGAGCCGCCGAACTAGTAGGATCGAGTTCGAATGGTGTCCGTTTTTGGGGCGTCGAGGGCGGCGTGGGCGTACGAACGTCGCAACCGCGAACGATGTCAGTCGTTGCGGGGTCCTCTGCCCGATGGCAAGCAGTTGGAGTTGCTCGCTTACGTCAACACAGAGTGCCGGTCGCAAGTGACAGGCGAGCCCGACTGGTGCTCTTAGTAGTGCGCCGATGTCGCCGAACATTACCATGATGCTTTCACGAAATGCGGCAAGGCATCCCGGCCGTGTCAACCCGAAATACTTCCGTGGCATGACGATGTATGCATTCGTCTTTTCTGCAGTACAAAATCGAACTAGGGAATAAGAGCAAGTTGCAATGACAACATGTACAGCACAAGGATTGGTTAAAAGCACAGATATGGCACAGCATAATAATCTCTGCGTGATACCAAACGATGCATGTTTGACTGACAAGTACGACCCGGGTGCCGTCGCGCGGCCCGGTCGTCAAAAACACCAAAATTAGGAGTGAGCAGAATCCTTGAAAAAAGGGGGGATAATCATCTCAGCAAAAATTTCATGCCTCTGACAACGTTGCATCCGCAGCTGAAATAGTCGAGAGTGCGTTCTGAGCCGGGGACGACTCTGCCTTGACTTCGAATGCGTCCGCCGCCCCATCTGCTGGCATACCGTTCGCAGTAGTTTCACCGCCATTCTCACTCGGCTTGTTGGCACCCAGTATGGCATGCCACTTGTCTACCAGGGCCTTCGCTCGTGCTCGGAACTTGAATTCCTCGTCCCGCGGAACCTTGTCCGGTGTTAGGGCCGCAATGTGCCGCATAACCTTGCCGATTTTAGAGAACTGGCCATGGAAATTGCCATCAACGACTGAAAAATTACACGCGACGCCACAAAAACGCACGGAAAGGAAATTGATGAGGTTTGGATGTTCATAATGTTCTACTGTCGTGAATAATTGGTCCAGGGAGGGCATATCCTGCAAAAGCTTCGTCGGTCAAGACGATCTACGCTGTGCTGACGACTCACTTCATCTGATGGCGCTCCCTTGTTGCCCAATAGCGCCTTTTGCAACCTGTGCCGCCACTCTCTCACTTTGCGAGCTTCAGGATCTGCTTCCAAGTTCGCTGCAGAATAGCGACTGTCAGGTATGCAAGAAAAATTGTGAATGCATAGCGTCGTACCATCGACTTCTTCCTCTTTCTCCCGTTTTGGCTTCTTGGATGGCGGTGGAGCAGTTTTAGCGCTCGTCTCAGCGTCTTCGTCTTCAGCTTCAGCCTCTGCCTCATGGTCACCCTCGTCCTCGGATTCAATCAACTCCTTAGACTTGGCCCCGTTTTTCCTTGACTTGCCTGTGCCAGCCTTTTTCTCAGGTTTCGGTTTGGGCTTGGGCTTGGGCTTCGCAGAAGATGCCTCTGGGTCCCGCTTGCGCTTCTTCAACTTTGCGGGTTTCTTCGTTTCCTCGTCGTCTTCCTCGGTGTCGAGTTGGTCGACGGGCGCATTGTCTTCTTGTTCCGCGGCCGCCACCTCCATGCTTTCCCGCTCCTTTTCCCACTTTTCGGGATCGAGAGAGATTCTATACCCTGCCAAAAGGTCGGCATTTTTCTTGTGTGGCTCGCTGATGTATGCACGGATCTCGTGCTCTTTCAATCTCGATAAATCCTTTGATACGAGCCATGCGCTGGGGATAAGCAGAGTCAATCATCCCAGCAGTGAGCAAGGAAGATGGGGACGCACAAGTCTCCTGTGGGGAAAAACTTGACACAGTGAAACACAGTCTTCTTTCCGGCGGGACGCTCCTTGGAGACGGTAGGTGGGACATTGTCAGGATTCATGACCTGAGAGAGCGAAAACGATCAAGGGGGACACCTAAGAGCAGCAAGAAGACGCGACATACCATGGCAGGCCATGGAGGATATCCGCGTACTTTGGCCAAAACGATATCGCGTTCAGCATAGTTCGTCTCTGGTCCGTTATTTTTAGGAGCCTTTTTGCTCATTACGAGTGGGAGCGAGGAAAAAGGAGAATGTTGCAAAGGAAGTTGCGCGACAGATAAAAGGAAAGGTTGAGGAGCACACCAACTTGGGTTGTGTTCGGCTATTTCCACTTGGAGCCAAACCCCGTTTCGTTTGCCACGCGGGCCCGTGCGCCCACGTAAGAATCAACAAAACAAACGCGCGTGATATTGAAAAAATACCATTGAATACTGTACATGAAAACAAAGGCTCGTCGACGTCGCAGGGGTGCTCGCAGTGGAATGGACCATTCAAATGCGTTTAAAGCAGCGAGGCGTATCGGAGGGGACGCTGCGGGATTGCGGTCTTTCGGTCGGACGAGTCGGATTATTCGGAGAAAATTCGACGTGGCATTGTTTGTTTGTCTTCGGATAAGGGGGTTAACCCGGCACTGCTTGATCGAACGCGTGCATGCCCAACTGACCTGCTAGATGATGCTAGCCTCGACGACGAAATTAGGGTCAACGTGATGTAGAACGAGCGTTGCACCCACCTGGCCCTTTGTCTCATCGTGTGATTGGCACTGCACCATGGCCTCCGGCGATTGCGTGGACGCAAGAGCTGTGCCCCATTTGCGACAAGGTGTGACGGCTATATTAACGGCCAGGCGCGTTCCCCGGACGTGACCGTGCTTGTCGAGGATATGGGAGGACGGCAGGGCGTCGAGGATGGGGGTGCATCAGGAGCAGTGGGACAATGGTGTACCCGGCAACACAATGGTAGCGCGCGTTCGCTGTGTCTGCTGGGCTGTTCTTTCGAGGCAAGGCGGCTCACTCGCGGTTCGGCCGTTCCTGAGATCCAGATGAAGTATAGATGCAGCATCAGGGGAGGTCATGGGGGGAGGAGTGCAAGGAGTGTTGGTAGCCGGAGTTCTCAGAATTTAGAAAATAATAATAATTCGAATCGAGAAAAGCGGCACTGCTAAAGCACGTTCTGACTTGATCTCACTCCGCCGTTTTCACGACGACAAGACGAGCTCGATATTGCTACTCCTGAATCTGTCACACGACTTGACCGGCGAGCCGAATATGCATGGGCGCCAAGTCAAGGCCAAAGAGGAGCACGCAAAAACCTCTCATGCCATCGGGGCAACTCATACAAGGTGCATCTAGCAGGTGAAGGACGGCAGGTGGCGGAGATCATATCTGGAATCACGAAATACTGGACGGATTTTAGGGGGGGTGGAAGACAAGGGTGCCGCGTCCACGCTCCCGCCGCATCTACAACCGCAGTGGCAAACGAAAATGAGCGGGCATGTCGGCATCCCGCAGACGTGCGGATCACTTGCTGCTTGTTAGGCGGCACGCTGCGCCATCTAGATATCAGGGCACGGTTTCGATCGGAGATGGGATCGGAGATCGAAAGGCCACCTCCTTGGAACCGCCACCATCCAGACCAAGCCATGTTTGAACCCATTCGTGGAGGAACGCGAGGCGGCCAAGCAGAGTTCAAGTGGACAGATGTCTCCGCGGACAAGGACAGAGAAGTGCGCACACACGTATTCTCTTTGCCCAACACGCTAAGTGGGATTGCAGCACTACCTCGGCCACAGCATCAATGCACCGACCGGCAGATGGCAAAAGAACAAGGATATCCACTGGTACAATAGGGATAATGAAGGTGACGAGGCGGAGAGGGTGGAAGAAATCCGTAAAGTAAAAGAGGCAGAAGCAGAGGCTCTTTCCATTGCATTGCAAGTCCCACGTCCGCAAATATCAAACTGCCAGGACTGACATCGTTTGGCCTTTCAGAGGATTCGGTCCGACTAGCGCTAATGCTACACAACCCACGGGGAGCTCGTCAGCGGATGCGACCACTGCTGACACCGCTGCCCCGAACTCCGAAGATGACGGAGCGCGTAAGCAAGAGAAAGAAGAGAGGCGTCGCAGAAAAGCCGAGCGCAAAGAGGAGAAACACGCTCGCAAAGAAGCTCGTAGGGCAACTCGCGATGAACCTGACGATCGAAAACGTCATCGAGACCGATCACGATCCCGGTCTCCCGCTCGCAAACGATACGGCGACGAACGTCGCAGCTTGTCACCCACCCGCGATCACGAGGAGCGACGTGACCGACAGAGGGACTACGATGAAGCTGAACGGGAAAGAGAGAGAGAAAGACATAGGAGGCTATGGGATATGAGTGCAGCGAGGAATCGGTCGCGCCATAGAGACGGCTAGCAGATTCCGCAGTGTGTGTACGATTCATTCCAAGCAAACAGAAGGAGGCAATCATTTCCTTCCCCACAGCAACTCGCATGCTTGGTATTTGGCACCTGTTCCTGCTTATGTATGTGTTTGAGTCAAATCCGCCGGTGACGATCTTCTTTACAGATCTTATGGCAGAGGGCAATGTGCCTGCGTTCTATAGGTGCGCACAACGCCCACAGGTTCATGTGTTCGTAATCGATGTGTTCAACATCCTCGTTTTGATGAGGTGGACGAACATAGGTCCGCATCTATATCAAATGATGGTCGCGTGTTAACATACGCGGCCAACCACGGGGAGGATTTTCATCGATGCGTTGTTGAATGTGACGATTCGGTAAACAGGAATATCCGGCTGTCTCCGTCTTGGAGTCACTTGAAACACGTTCACCTATTACACTGAGACGAACTTTGAAGGACAGTGGGGAAGCTTCTCACGAACTATCCCCGGATGCGCCCTCCTCTATTTCGGCCCGCTTGGTTCTGCAGTACCTCGTGTTGGACATGATTTGTGATGATGTATGCATGTGGTTGTACAGCCTCTTCATGGCTGATGCGCCATTCTTTTGAGAGACAGGTAATCCCGGCCTTCAGGTTCCTTTTGACATACTCTCGCTGACCAATAATATTGGCGATTTGCCTCGAATAGTTTTGTCTTCGAGACGTACGTCATGCATCATGGCTGTCTTGAAAGCTGACTTTCGATCATGAACCGCGCTGCGCCAACGCGTTTACGATAGGCGCCTCCCGCTTTCACTATCCTTGGTATCTCACACTCGCACGTCCGGCCACAGCGCGATATTAAAAAGCCATTACGCCAAGGTTAGCTTCATCTATGGTAATATCGGCAGCCACCATGGATGCCTGCCGGTGGATGGCACGCATGTCCTTGAACCTGTCCTACGCATGTGCCTTCACCGAAAAGGGTTTAATGCCTGAGAGCTGGGACGTAGATATAGTCCACACGTTCGTCCAGGTTGACCATCGCACCCAACTCACCCATTACATCGTCTGCCATGTCCACCGTCTACGGCATGCCCTACCTGCTCGAAGACAAGACCGGGAAGCTAACCGGCTCGGACTTTGTCGACATGAACGACCGTCTGCGGTTGTGTCTGCGGTGCACGGCGCAGACGCCGACGCACACCGCGTACATGATTCATAATGCGTCGCAAGACCCGTCGAATCCGTTGATCGCGCTCGCGTTTGGTCCGAACAATGCGCTCGGGACGATTACGCTCCGCTCGGGGGCGTCGGTGGACATGAACCAGTACTTGACCAAGTTGTCGTCGTTGGGCAGGTGCGTTGGTACGTGTGCGTGTGGGCGGACGGCTGATGTAGACGCGTGCAGTAGTATGACGCGCAAGTTTGTGGGGTCGGACGGACAGGAGTATCGATGGAGCTGGCGATCTACCCGAGGTCACGAGTGGACCGTGAGTGTCTATCTACTCTCTGCGGAATGGTGATGTTGACAGGACGTGCTCGATGTGCTCCCAATAAAAAACGAATAATAATAATCAACGATCGATTGGACGGCAGTGCACGAATCGCAGTCAATATCTTGTCGCTTTTTACTCGCTCAAAGTAGCGGGCGAACCGGATTATCTCGGTTCGTCTGGGTGTATGCTGACGATCGACGAGGCGTATCCTCATCTTGCAGCCGGTACGTCGGCTGTGGTATTAACCCGCAGTAAGTAATACTCACCCCGAAACAGAAGTGCTTGCCTCGTTGACGATCATGCGCCACATCGCAGCACACCGTTTGTAAACGATCGCAACTGAATGTATTATTTTATGCTGATAGCTGTAGCCATGTACTCGTATGTGTATATTAGACTTATTTCTTGTATCTAGTTGAGCGGGTCTCGCAATGCCAGGAACGAACTGCGGACACAACGAGGCCAGAATCACTTGAGACGAGATACCTACAGATCCCTCACTATTCTCAACCTGGTGCCTCCCTGTGGCGCCGAAGCATAGGCAAGGCTAACGTGCGAGGCCGAGCAAGTAGCATCGTCACGCGTGAGTCCGCTCAATAAAGTCGTGAACAAGTGCACATTGGCTTCCGAATGACCGTAAGACGGTCGTCAACCGGACGGTCACACCTTTGTATCAAACGGTTTCCAGCGCATCTCGAGGACAATACCCCGCAACGGGGGAAACGAGGGACGTTGCATTCATTCTAGTCGTTTTGATGTTTGCACGGCGCCATCGATGGTCGGGCACAACAGCCCTCGTCGCGTCGTATACGTAAAAGAGGGCTCGACACTTGGCTTCTGATGTGTCGAGGCGATGTGGGCTTCTTTTTCGCTGCGGTTTCGTCTTGCATGGCCGGCGTTGCGCGACGACGACGAGTTCGTGTTCCCATCAGACTGCCCCTGGTAGATCAGGACTCAGGCCCAGATGATTGGGCAGTGATGGGACGTGCGAGAGAGGGCCCCGAGGGACGGTGGACGCGTCATCGTGGACGCACCGTCGTTGGCAAGCACTTCCTTCCTTTCCAGCGCCTTGCTGCTTCTTCTTCTTTGCACGGGTCCGAACGCGAACTGGGCAATTAGAACACGTCATAGCGAAAGAAAAAAAAAAGAACGGTCGCTTACCTCCATTAAGTATGCATGCGTACATGTAATAAAAATATCCAATTTCTTTTGGGGGGACGATGCATCGGAGGGCTCACAAGACGTCGCCCGTGTTTCGTACCGCAGCTCCGTTTCTCAATCAAGTCAAGTCTGAAACGCCACGGGCGGAGCCGTGCAAAAGGGCCACCAAGGCCAAGGCGGACTGGAAGGGGTGGGTGTTGTGTCACGTGATGCAGGGGCAGCTGATAAGATTGTATTGTTGTAGGGTGCGAAGGCTCACCGCCATTGTTGGGGTGGCTGTGATGCATCAGAATGGGCAGGTGTTGCGGTGACCGGGGAGAGTGGGGACTTCAAACAAGTGATGTGGTGCGCGTGTGTTTCGCGACACGTAGACAAGAAGATGAATTGGAACAAAAGGCACTAGGTTGTTCGCACGAGACCGCGCGAGAGCAAGAGGGGCAAGTGAGACACGAGGAGGTAGTGGATTAAGGTTGGATACTGGTGGAGGATGACAGAGGCGAGTTTGAAATTTGACGAGGGAAATTCCGTCGGAGGACCTGAGACTGATACGGGAGTTTGCCTCTTGCATGTGCCATCCGATGATGAGATCTGCGGTGCGCCCGAGGCACCAGAGTGGA
This sequence comes from Austroboletus olivaceoglutinosus, assembly GCA_038093615.1. NCBI lineage: Eukaryota > Fungi > Basidiomycota > Agaricomycetes > Boletales > Boletaceae > Austroboletus > Austroboletus olivaceoglutinosus. The sequence continues at coordinate 1,678 of JBBPSN010000435.1, read as the reverse complement.
GGACGACAATTGTGGAAAGAAGCTACGCATGCAACGAGATCCGACAGGTCGAGTCGATAAAGTTGTGAAAATGACACCTCGTGGAGATAACAGCGAGATAGCTGAAAAGGAAGCCGTCTACTATACAGGGCTGTATGTACCGGAAATGAGCGTGACCAACGCAAGGCTCAGTCGCCCCATGAACGTGCCACCGGTCCAGCGTCATGTATATTGAACTCCTCGGCATGCGTACGCTGGGGGGCGCGTTGGTGTTACGGAGGCATGGCAACCGAGAGGACTCACATCGGGTGAACTATTTGCCGCGTCCTCAGGGGCGGGTCGGCTGCTGGGGTCGATGCTGCGCGGAGAGCGGCCGCGTGTGGCGCGTGCGGACTTGACGAGACGGACGCCTGGGACGTCGGGGTCGGTGTGCGGGGACGGGGACGCGGGGCGGCTGCTGTGGGTGCCGCCGGAGGCGTTGCGCGAGGATGGGGTGCTGAACGGGAACTGGGCGTGCACGCTGACCATCTTCCTGCTAAAGGTTGGGGATGGGCACGGGAGAGCGAGGGACGGACGGACCCCTCTTTGAGACGGACGACGGAGCCGAGGCGCTCCTTGAGGCGGTGGTGATCGACCTGGCGGGGCTGTGGGCTGGACGGGGGTGAGCGGGCGCGGAGACGGAGAAGGAAGTACTTGCGGTGGGGCGTCGTCGGAGGGGGGGATGAGCGGTGTGCGCTCGGGGGGCTGCGGGGGGGTGAGCGGGGGGAAAGGGGAGGGAGCGGGACTGACCGTCGGATGGGGGCGACGGAGCCCACAGCAGGAGGCAAAGAGGGCTAGCATATGGGGTGGAGTGCGGAGGAGGGCGGAATCGAATGGAGGACTTCCAAAAGGGGAATGGGGCGCAGCCATGCGGTCGCAGGACGACCAGGCACGGGGGGGTGCTGTAGCCGGGGCCGACCGGAGAGGGGGGGTGCAGGTGTGTGGTCCGATTTAGGCGGGGAAATAAATATAAAAAAATATTGTTGATCTTCTGATCATCGGGATGGCCGGATATGGAGGTGTGTAGATGGATTTCATAAGCGGACGTGAGCATGAGACACCCTCGCTCACTTCTTCCTCGCGTGGCGGGATCTCGAGCTTGCTCTCCTCTCTTCTTGCATGGTCGTCTCTGCCACCACCAGCGACGTCTACTCCCCCTTCCCCGCCATGATCGTCGACGACGGGCCCCAGTCCAGCGAGGACGGTTCAGGCCTCCACTCCCCCATATTCGGCGCCCAGTTTCCTCACCCGCACGGTGACAGTAGTGGTATGCGCCTCCCCATCTCGCGCCCTTTTCTCGTCCCTCACGTCAATAAAGTCCGCTACCATCCCGACCATCTCGATGTCCACAACGCGGCCGGCATCCTCGCCTCCCAGTTCGACACGAACTACCTCACCCTCCCCGTACACCCCCCGCCCCCGCAACAGCTCCTCGAGCCCAGCCTCGACCTCCATCCCCCCCACTCCCACTACTCCCACGAATACCCCCTCCCCTCCCGCAACCACCTCGGCCTCGACGTCTCCCCCCAGCCGTACCCCAACGCCCGTCTCCCCCCTCCCCCCGCCCAGCTCAACATACCCTACCACACCCAGCGCAGGTTCGCAACCGATGCCCGCGACCACTCCTATCCCACCCCACCCAGCCCCGTTCAGCCCCTCC
>JBBPSN010000433.1:2122-16071 GCA_038093615.1 Austroboletus olivaceoglutinosus | reverse complement strand
GCATCACATCGCGGGAAGAAAGGATCGACGATGAAATAATTCGAGGATTGTTCGTCGGCCTTTCTGACCCATCTGGAGAGGGTGTCTCTATTCGACTAGAGTACTCCTGGAGTTGGCGCAGGACCATCGGCTGGAACATGTCATCGCCCGAGGAAGGAATAAGAAACGTGGTATCGTCTTGGCCTATAGGCAACTGCTGGTGATCAATTTCCATCCTAGTTACTTGAGTATGGGCTTCAGCATCCATGGACGTTGACAATCGGCTAATCTGGAGGCCAGAATGATGGTGTTGAGCTTGAGAGTCACCGCCCTTCAAACGAAACTATTGATATTTGCGGCGCGATTTGCAAAGGAAATGACCTCACGATACTTTGCGACTCGATAGACAACAATCCATCGGCAAGATCGCCCCCGTATGCTGCCACAAAACACGATATAGAAGACCTGATTTTTTCAGGAAGATTATCATAGAATTCGGTGTGTCCATGATATGTTGACCTCCAATATTTTTCAAAAGCGAACGGGGCTGTGGCTGGCGGCGGGATGCGTGAAAAGGCAGAGGCTAGAAAAATTTCCGTGTCTTGGAGGGATTCGATCGACAACGGAAGGACTCTGAGGGCCTCGAGGGTCTCGCAATACAAAGAGACGGCCTGAAAGAGATTCAGCGCGTGTCAAATAAATAACAAGGTTCATACTACATAATTAAACTCGTCATCGGACATGACCTCGTTATGATCCTCGATCCACAGGCAGAGGCTGTTGGAAAGAGCTCGGAGTACATGTAACACATTGCTCGCAGCTAAAGTTATCATATGGCGGATAACACTGAGCAGCTCAAGGGAACGTGCCAGCGCCTCGGAAGAGTGACATGCCCGAGTATAGGAGACAATCAAACAGACGTCGACCATGAACAAAAGCTCGTCAACTGGAGAGTCGCCCCGTTCATGTGTGCAACTCAGGAGGAAACCGAGTATGACTATGATTGACTCCCTTTAAAAATCAGCAAAGAATGTCTCGAGAACGAATAAACAGAGAAATACCAAGATTCGACTTCTTTTCCTTGCAAATACTGTAGAATGAAGTACTTAATCACCATGGTACGATCTCCTGATAGCGTGATGGCACTCCGGAGCAATGCTTTCCATGCTTCCAACTCTGGCTCGGATAAAACCCAGTTACTGGTCTACGTCAGCAGCAAACTTTCAAAAGATGCAAAGGTGATGTACCATATCGGGATAGCGAGAAACCTGACAAGTTCTTTCCAGCCGAGACCGAGCTCAGACGAGGACAGCGATGTAGCAACAACTCCCCAAAGTTCACGTTGACTGCGAATGACTAATTTTGATGCCATAGGATCATGTCTATCCTTTAGAAATGAAGGCGAAGCTGTCGTCATGAGACTAACGCAGAGTCTTCCCCACACTGTCCAGACGCCACGATCAAGAACGTGAAAGGCATACTTTAGGATTGAGGCAAGGATAACTGCAGCGGCTTCGGCAAGACTGAGCGCGGTAAAGGCCTTTCGCATCGCAGACCACAACTGCTCGATGAATGTGAGACTACATAGTTGATCGTGAACATCCCAAGATCCCCAATCGGGCTCCGAGTCGCTGGACGCCACAGATGGAAGAAACTCGACAATCATCGCCGCCGCATATCTCAGCACTTCTGTCGTCGCGTAATCATGTTGTTCACATTCGGACTGGTGTGCACATGCAAGCAAGATGGTGAGCCATGCGTCGACGAGAGCCGACTTGGGTAGAGCATTCAACATACGATCAAATTAGGCGAAGAGCTGACTCACGCCTAGCTCATTTCGGTCTGCTCTGATTGCAAAGTGTTTCCATATGTCGAATAAAGTCTTGTAGTGTTGAGCAATCTCCGTTTTTTCTAGCCGATGCACAGAGACCGAAATCTTGGGGATTGAGCGGATGGTCGATGGGAGGCTGTTCCACTCTGCACCAATGATAGCACCATTGACGAGAATCGAGGCAGGGAGTTCATGCACGTCCTGTACGAGTTGATGACCGTCGTTCGTAAGTGCTTGAAGAAACAAGAAACCCTCTCGACGCGTATGGTCACAGTCTGTTCGAACCATTGCCTTGATGACCGACAAGGCCTTGGATACCCTGTCGCGCCGGATCGCTGACATTCGATCAGATAAAAGGGCGCCAGCGAGTGCAACGCCAATGCCACCGCTGACCTCCTGCTTGATGACATAGAAAGCAGAGGAAATCAACGCTGGGTCAACATTCTCACTGCTGAGAAGCATCTGAGTGAAAGTCCAGACGAAACACTTCCAAACGTGCGGATGCAGAGCTCGTACGATGGAACGTTTATGAGTCAGCGCCATGGCGAGTGCCTGAAGGATTAAACGCAGAGCTGTGGGATTCGCGTACAACGTAGGACCACAAAGAACTATCAACGAAGCGAGGATGGCGAGTATCGACATTGGGGCATGTACAGGGTGTGTGTGCGCCTCAAGAGTAAAAGCGGTACGGACCATGCGTAAGAAGGTGGTGTTGCCGGAAGCTGCGGAGGACTCGTCGCAGTCCAAAAAGGACGTTATATGATTTGATATTGTCCGCCATTTCGTCATGGACGGATCTGTCTGATGAATCAGTGTATGTGCAAATTTCCCCAAAGCAACGGAGGCCTGCAAGCAAAGTTTGGAAGAGTCGCAGAGCAGGTTTCTTAGTACGTGGGGGAGCAGCGGGGATAGGGGGTCGAGGAATTCGGATGGGTGATATTCCATCGTATGCGAAAGAGCCTGGCGATAAAGCGTAAGCACGGGCAAGGTAAATGTACACATGGCCCTACTGTGAGACCGTCAAGGACAACGTCGTACGGTTGTGTTGCGTTATCCAAAGCGCAGCGAAGAGCACGAGATATGTCGTCTTTGCACGAAGCGATGGCGGCTATGGGCAGACGATGAGAGCCCAATATCCAGAGAGACAGAGAGTAAGTCTTGGCTGCGTTGAAAACGGGCAGCCGGTCAGCGAGAGCGATATCGAGGACGTCCTTGAACAAGAGTGAAAGATCGTGTTCTGCGCGGCGTGAGCTGTGGAGACGGGCGGACGAGAGTGGGCGTACCAGGGAGCACGAGGTGCAAGGCAGGACAACGAAGGAGCGTCGCGAGGGCAGAGAGTGCGTGGTGGCATAGCGAGGAGGAATCCGTGATATGCTGCTTCAAGTCGGCTCTGTGGTCGGCAGAGGAGAGGGGGTCGAGGTGGGCGAGACGAAGGTCGCGTCGGAGGGCGTGGATGAAGTCGAGCCTGTGGACGCGGAGGGGGGCGAGGGCGGGGGGCGGGGAGTGGGAGAAGAGGGAGGGATCTCTGAGGCGGGTGGCGAGGGTGGCGTAGGCGTCGAGGCGGTCGTGTGGGGCGGCGGGGGCGGCGATAGTGAGAATGGAAGAGAGGAGACAAGAGGGGTCGTCGAGCGACATGAGGGAGAAAGAGTGGCACGATGCCAAACATACACAAGCTACCGCGAGCGCATATAACCAGCTCGTTTCAAATTATCAGCCACGACATTTCCGTCCTTCCATTCATTTGCCACCTGTGTCATGCTCTTCTCTTCACTCTTTTCTGCCTCCCTCCTCTTCTTGGCCGCCTGCGCTGCGCCCGTCGCCCCAGGCGAATTCCTCGCCGTCGCCCCCAAAGTCATCTACCCTTCCAGTGGTACCATCTGGTTCTCCGGCGATGAACAGCACGTCAACTGGGACACTAGCAACATTCCCGACGAAGCCAAGGGTTACACCGTGAAGATCGTCCTCGGCCACCTGACCAGCAATCCCGATTCTGAGAACCTGGACACAGGTGAGTCGACTAGCATCGCCCTATTGCCGCTCTCAGCCTCTGACCGGCCGACCAGATAATCCACTGGCAATCAATGTCCCAATCATGGACGGGACAGCATCCATCACTGTCCCCACCCCCGACGACCTGAGCTTACAATACGTGGTTGCCGGTAAGTGCTTGGCACCGTCGACGTTACTTGCACTTATCCATTCTCTAGTGATTGGTGATTCCGGCAATATCTCAGAGTCTTTCATGATCATCTAGTTATCACTGTTGTTGAACGACTTGGACTAGGACTTTTCATGTAGCACATTAAAGTTACATGGACATTTCAGACGTTTCACGTATCAAGTTGATGGTGCACTTTGAGGTGCATTATCCCCATGGACATAGTACAGACAATGCTAGCTCTTTGTGTTTGACATATTTGCTTGGCGCCGCGTGACATTGGTTTGCTTGGCATCAACAATGCAGACTACATAAATCTCAAGTTGTTCTTTGTTTGAGCATTAGTCTGCCTGCGTCATGTTCTTCCCTTCGTTTTTGTCACTCTTTTCTGCTTCCCTCCTCTTCTTGGCCGCCCGTGCCGCGCCTGTCGCCCCCCCAGGCGAATTCCTCGCCGTCGCCCCCAAAGTCACCTACCCTACCAGTAGTTCCACCTGGGACATTGGCACTGAACAGCACGTCGACTGGGACACTAGCAAAGTTCCCAAGGGAGCCCAGAATTACACCGTGGACATCTTCCTCGGCTACCTGACCAGCAATCCCAAGTCTGAGAACCTGAAAACAGGTGAGTCGACCAACATTGCCCTATTCAGCCTCTGACCGGCCGACCAGCTACCCCACTGGCAAGCAGAATCCCAATCATGGCCGGGACAGCATGCATCACTGTCCCCTCCGTGGCCAACGGCAATCAATACGTGGTTGCCGGTAAGTGTTCAACACCATCAACTTTGCTTGCGCTTATGCCTTCTCTAGTATATGGTGATTCCGGTGATATCTCTGAGCCCTTCACCATCAAACCTAGTAATTCTCTTTCGGACAACTTGGTCTAGGACTTTTTACGTAGCCCATTCAAGTTACATGGACATTTCGGACATTTCAAGTGCATTATCCCCATGGACATTTTACGGACAATGCTAGCTCATGCTGCGTCTAGCCGGTTGCATCAAACGTTGTGTTTAGCGTGTTTGCTTGGCGTCGCGTGACATTCGTTTCCCAAACAATGCATTTCTTTTGTTCTCGCTAGACTATGCAACGGGATATATCTTAGTTCTTCTTTGCTCGAGCATTGACCTGAGCCTGTCGCAACGATCCAGCAATATGCCCGTATGAATCCCACATCAACCAGAGTGGAATAACAACCCAGCTGCAGTAGACGTGAGTAACGTACTCGAAAATTTCCAACACACTCACATTAAATTCATAAACTGCGGTTTCAACAATGCGATGAGTTCATTCATCAGCTGTCAATGAAAAACCGTCCTACCACAAGGTACACCCAAAGATGGAGTGGATTGGAGATATTCAAGCTAGGACTTCCCGTCAACCATTCAGGGCAGAACGTCATCCATCTAAGTTCGCCACTCAGCCCGGGCTTTGAGCAAAGAGTATGACAAACGACTCACCCTCCGTATATCTCCGCCGTGCTCAATACGATGATCCAGTAATGACGAGAGGGGTCATTCTTGATGATTTGGGTCAAAACATAGAAGCATAGTGGTCCAACACCAAGGACGGTCAGTAATTCAAGAGACACGATCGTCGGGTCGGAAACACCCCAACGGGCATCTGCCTGGCTATACTCCTTCCCTGACAGCGACGAGATGTTCAGTAGACGTGCTAGTCGCACAGTAGACACTCACAAAGTTCGGCAAGGAAACCCGAGCTGGCATTTACCGACCTGCCAAAGGTTGAAAGATACAGGAAGGAGCCCTCGTACAATAAATGTATTAGCGCATCAAAAGCCTTGACAACAGCGATTTTTTCAGCGGTCCCATGAATGATACCAATCAGTTACGGACCAACCAAATGAACGTGAACTTGTCCTGCCATCGGGAGTTTTTGGGTAGTAGGGTATTCGCGCCAACGGTTGCAACGAAACCGATAGCGGCAACGCCTGCGAGAGAAAGAGCGGAGGTCAGAGTGAAGGAGGCCATAGTGGTTGGGATGAAACCAGAGTCTGGTGCGACGCCGCCTCCGTTGAAAATCCGACCCGGCCAGAGCCGCAGCGCTCATAGGCATGCTTGCGTTTGACCGGATAGATCGAGTCAGATGGTTTCATACTCCATCCTTCACAAAGCCTACGCCAAGATCTTCTTCCACGCCGCTAAACACCCGCACAAGCAAGTAAATGGCGTCTTGCTCGGAAAACTAGTTTCGGATGTTGTGATCATCCAAGATGTCGTCCCCCTTCTCCATCACTGGACGAGTCTCAGCCCCATGATGGAGATTGGCCTCGACCTGGTATGTGTATCACTAGATCAGCCCATACTTCCCTACACGCTGTGCAGGCAAGAGGGCATGCGGAATCGCTCGATCTTTCCCTCGTCGGGTATTACCAGGCTTGCGAGAGGATCGATGACACGGCTCTCGCGCCGGTGGGCGAACGCGTTGCAGAGAAAATCCGAAGCCAGTTTGGCGATGCCATTGCCTTTGTGGTGAATAAGATCCAGTCTTCTGGTCGTGTCGTTTCATCTCACATTCGTTGTCATGAAGATTGACGGTGACACGTTGGGGTCGGGCGAAGCAGCGCTGATTGTAAGTTGCATCTCCACGGCACTGCTTCTCTCGCTCATTATTTCTCGAGCCTTATCTGCCGCAGTCTGGCCTGACCACATGGCGCCCGCAAACTTTCCGACCACCGGCTTTCACTCCAGGTTCCCGAGTCACACTGGCGAATCCCGCGACGCCGTCACTCGCAGTATCCCTTGTCCGGGATAGCCACATGCACCAAAAGTTTGGAGACTTTGATGATCACTTGGAAGACGTGACGATAGATTGGTTGCGGAACGGTGCATGTAACATCGTGGACCCGTGAAGTTGCCAGATGTGTTTCCAATACCCACCATTCGCTCTATTAGGCGTATACTGTTAGTACGGCGCTAGAACGTGAAAGGATAATAGCCCGAGTCTCCAGAGTCTCCGCTCCCATTTGTTGTTCTCACACCCATGGCGTCTTTGGCACTACAGGCAACTCTTGTGCATTGCCCTGCTCTGGGGCGGGTGGAGATTCTGCCGGATCACCTTCTTTGTATGCCCAGTCCCCCTTCATCGCACATTGTCGATTGAGTCTCGACTGTTCAGTGACTGACGATCGTGGTTTCATTATCCACCTGGCCCCATCGTCTTCAGAGCTTTCGAGGGAATACATTGATCAACACAAGCCTACTATCAAGGTCCTGCCTGCCGGATGCTTCTTATTCCCCACTTTCTGCGACCTGCATCTCCATGCCCCCCAGTTCATGTACCAAGGAACCGGTCTTGATCTCCCACTCATGGAATGGCTCGACAAGTATGCCTACAAAGCCGAGGAAAGTCTTGACCGCAATCCACATCTGGCCACCAAGGTATACCGTCGGCTTGCCCAGCGCTTGATAGAGGTTGGAACAGGCGCCGTCTTGCTATTCGGTACGATCAACACGGAGACAAAGTAGGTGTCGAGTTTCCTTTGAGTTTTGAGCAAACAAAAATTCCCCAGCCTTATCCTCGCTCGAGAGATGCAGACCGCAGGGGTGCGAGCGTTCGTCGGCAAGCTGTCCATGGACAAGTCATCACGGCCGACGTATCAAGAGTCCAGCGTAGAAGAGTCGTGCAAATCCGCCGAGGATTTTATCCATAGATGCAGAGCTTCCACGGCAGCATTTGAACCACATCTACGGTTGGTGGAGCCCGTCATCACTCCAAGGTTTGTGCCTACATGCTCCGACGAGTTGCTCGCGAAGCTCGGCGAGCTCTCCAAGACGAAATCGACGCGCATCCAGAGTCATTTAGCCGAGTCGTTTGGCGAAGCAAAATGGGTAAGGGACGAACGTCAAATCGAGGACATTCAAGTCTTCAAAAAGGTAGTGTTGGCGCTCTGCAAATGATTCGTACTCATGCAGATTTGTAGCACGGCCTCTTGAGAAGAGGTACTATTCAGGCACATTGCACGTTTCTGAGTTCAGAGGAGCTCGACGAGCTTGTAGTCAACCAGACGGCGGTGGCCCACTGTCCCTTGTCCAATGCGTACTTTTCGGAGAGACCCTTTCCTTTGCGCGAAGCTCTGGACAAGGGGGTATTGGTCGGCCTCGGCACGGATATTGCGGGAGGTTACAGCATTGACATACTCAGCAGCATGAGGCACGCGGTTGCAACCTCCCGGATGCGCGAGGGAGCTCGCCTTCTGGAGTCCCCATCCGAGGGTGAGGCAAAGTCACTTGCCGTAGAGTGGAAGGAATCGCTCTTCCTCGCAACACGGGGGGGTGCGCTGGCACTGGGACTAGAGAACTCGGGGGTGTTTAGAGTCGGGGCGTCTTTCGATGCCCAACAAAGTGAGTAGGGATGGCCAACGCATTGTGGATACTGACCGTTGGGGCTAGTTTCTGTCTACGACTGGGAGGGGCAAGCAGGGGTTGGCGCACTCGATTTCTTTGATCTGGATGGGGAGGAGCTCACGATAGACATGATTGAGAAGTGGTGGTGCATGGGGGACTTGCGTAACCGGACCAGTATGTGGGTGCAAGGACGGGAGGTGTAAAGTCATGTCCGTATTAGGAAGCGAGTTATGGAGTGAAATGAAGCTGTGCATTATTGGAGCAAGCCCCGGCCATGAGCGACACCTCGACGCCCTCCAGAAGCGGCACACCTCTTCCTAGGTCACCTTCTCGTCTTGTAATCCCTCCGAGACACCCACCCGCCCTCCAGCCCCATGGCTCTGAATCCCCATCAGAGTCTCCCATCCTCGGTCTGTCATTTGAATCTATCGGGAACCTGTTGACTGACATTTAGTGCAATTTCAAGATGTTCCACTGGGTTCATTCAAACGAAGAGAGTATTTCATCTTGACTGATGCTGGAAAGCCTGTCTTCATTGGGTATGTCACCTTTCGGAGCGAGATCGCAGTGAAATGAAGATTTTGAATGCACTTTAAGCGGTTCCGGGAGCGAAGACGAACTCTCTTCCACCATGGGTATCATTCAGGCCCTTGTTTCCGTGTTCATTGACGACGGGGACAAGTTGCGCTGCATCAATTCTGGCCCGTTGACAATCACTTTTCTGCTTCGGTCACCAATTTACTACGTGTGCGCATCCACGTGGGGCGAGCCGGAGTCGGTGGTGAGTATGATGCACGAGGTTCAGAGGTGTCTTTACACCTGACCGAGCTAATCGAAGAAAGACTCGATCTCATCTAGAATACTTGCATCTGCAAATACTCAGCATCGTCACAGCTTCTCAGCTGCGGCGGATTTTCGAACGACGAACAAACTTTGATTTGCGTCGTTTGTTGAATGGTCTCGATCCCTCATCTTGTTGCATAAAACCGACTCACGAGCCTCCCTCGTAGGCACCGAACCTTTTCTATTCTCCTTACTCAAGCGGTTAGAATTCGACCTTGCGATGGCAACATCTTCGCTACATTGCCTACAACTGGATCCAAGTCTGAGGTCTCGAGTTGCTGACACGCTAGTGCCTATCACGAAAATGAAGGTACGTGCACGTGAAGACCCTGGTTTTGGTGTTCATGAGTTATCAAGGATACCCTTTACATCATTCTTGTAGCTCAAGGCCGCGTAGTTACTCTCGTGCGACCCAAAAAGCACTCCATACACCCTACTGGTTCGTGTCCCTTGCTTATTTCATGCCCTCTCGTCGAATTGACTTCTTGACTAGACATTCATATCATTGTTAATACGATTCACTCTCCATCGATATACAATTCTCCCGCAGCAGCCTCGTGGATTCCTGTATGCCTGCCAAAGTTCAATCCCGCGGGATTCGTAAATGCCTACATAGCATTTCTGCGTAAACCAGATCACAATGAAGTTGATGGCATTTCGGAAGACAGGCAAGGTCAGACGCGTGGAAGGGGAGCTGATGCATCTCAGTACGCAGGTCAGGTGGATGCAGGTATCGGTCTCGTATGCATTAGTGGAGCAGGGGATTTCGAGACAGTTCGAGGGTGGTGTGATGCTGTGGCCGAGGTTCGTGATCTTATGATCATTTTAAAAATGCGAGGTCACGACGCCGTGCAGAAACTGAATAGCAGTGGTCTCCTTGATTCAATATCAGACGCGATAGATTCTGGGAAAGCGCAGTACTCTGTGTCCCAGCTTGCGATACCGGGATTGCGGCATTTTATTTACAAGTCCAGACCGCACGTTCAAATCACATTTCCGGTTTTCGAGGATCCCTACGAGGAAATTGAGGAGAAGAGGAGGTATATTCGCGACGACTGTACATATGCAAGCTGCTCATTTCGTTTGACAGAATTATCACCATGTACCAAGTCATATACGATGCCATTCATGCCAAGTCCGGCCAAAGTGGGCCGCTCAAGCTACAGTACATTCGCACAAAGAAGGAGATAGTGATGGGATGGGTCAGTCTTTCTATTCGCGCGCTTTGACTGGTTTGAATAGTGCACCTAGATAACGCAACCATTTGAACTCTATGTTGTGCTATCACCAAGGTTACCCAAGACAGCGGTCATCAACGCAGCGAACTCGGTGATCCGGTGGGTCAAGAAGGAGGAGGAACGGTTATTTTTGCGAGACGCACCCACCTTTTGAGTTTCTGCGTACGGTTGTACTATTCATATGACGAAGGTATGGGAATTCGAAATCAAAATCAAAATCTCTAGCTTGCTCACTGCTCAATGAAAATGACGACCATGTCCTTTGCCCTACAAATACCTGCTCCAGTGTATCACCCAGATGATGGTGGTCTTCGCTTCGGGAACTGCTTAACGTGCATTCAAGATATTCAATGAAGACAGGCTTTTCGGCATCAGTCAAGATGAAACACACACTTCGTTTGAACGAATCCAGCGAAACATCGTGAAATTGCACCAAATGTCAGTCGACAGGTTCTTGATAGCTCGGACCTACCGAGGGTGGGGGACTCTGCGACGGCAAACGGCATGTCGACGACTCCTCCGCACGAGCAGAGTTCAAATGTGGCAAAGCGCCCTGGTCCCCTATAAGTACATGTACTCTGCGCATTCAACGTCAACCTTTACCAGTTCCAACTCACAGATTCGATCATGTTGAACACTTCGCGGTATTGGACTCGGCATTGTTCACATGTTCCTTCAAAGAGCTTTGCTGTACCCAGATGTGGTCTAAAACAAGCAGTAACAGGTAAGTGAACCCTCCAAAATACAACCGTCGAGACTCAATCATGCCCCTAGAGCCCGATCTGATTGCAGCAAAACGCATGAACTATCTGACGTCTGTTCCAACAAAAAGTTCGTCTGGCTTAAAGACCCGGTCTGAATTCAAAGAACGATTTACGAATGCGACGATACCGTGGGGTCTCCCTTATGACAAAAATGCCATCGAGCTCCTACTGCTCCACCCTGTTTTTGACCAATTCATTGGTGACATTAAGACCATCGAGCCCGAAGCTGATGACAAGGCCCTCGTCCGACAGCTCGCACACGACATGCCGCGCATTTTCAAAAGTACCAAAGAACGCAAGTCAGTTTTCAACGCTGCACTCAACAAGCACTATGGTATGAACTTCCAGGACCCTCAAATCAGAAATGCGACGGGAGGATGTATATCGGCAAACAATCACTGTTGTGCGATCCTCGAAGTGAAGAACGAGGTTTCGTCCGCGGGATTTCCGTATCTAAAAGTCGCGTCAAACTATGTAAATTCAACAAGAATGAATGCCCCCAAGTACACGAATTCGCCTCTTCCGTGCCTGTTAATGGTCCTTGTCGGTTAGTGCCAATTTTCTATAACCCTCTGGTCTGATTGTCGTTTCCACAGGGCCCTCCGTTGTCTTCGCCGGTGGGGCATGGAGCACGCAGGCGACAGTGACGATGCTGTCGAGTATGTGGTTTGACTTCCCTTTGAACCTCGACCTTCATCGTTCGAAGGCGGAGCGTCATATGGCGGCTTTCCGCAAAGCTGTCCACAAGCTGGAATTCTACTATGAAAACTTGCAAACACCATTGCCATCCCAAACTCCAGCCTCACGACGTTCTTCCACGCAGCATCTGGAAAGTACATTCGCACAAAGGAGATAGGGGTCAGTCTTTCTATTCGCACCCTTTGACTGGTTTGAATAGTGCTCCTAGATAACGCAGCCAACTCGGTGGGTCAAGAGGGAGGAGGAATGGTTGTTTTTGCGAGACGCACCCACCTTACCTTCGGAGTTTTTCTGCGTACTATGTAATATCATTCACGTGACGAGTGCACGGGAATTCGAAATCAAATCAAATTTTCCGGTTTGCTCAACGAAACGGCGACCATGTCCTTTGCCCTACAATACTCGCTCCGGCGTATCACCCAGACGTTTGCAAGGTCGTTCCAGAACAGTGTTGCTCTTAGGCCTGTACCAGCTCCACAAGGCACGGTCTCTACTTCCAAGAGGAACCCCGGCTGACCGCAGCGCCTCCTAGGTGATATTACCACCCCTCAGGCCTTTTTGGGTGCCATTGGAAGATCATGCGAGACCAAAGTTTCCATGGACAGTTGGGAGGCATTCTGGAACACCGCGGGACATGACCTGAAGAAGGCCGGTGTCGCTGTAAAGGATCGGAGGTACGTGCAGAGATTCAGGGCAACGCGCGGTCCGTCATGTTCTTTAGATACATTCTTTGGTGCATGGAAAAGTTCAGACAGAGGGTGCCGATGGAGGAATTCGCGCATGAGCGTATGCCCAAGAAGAAGACGCGAGGGTGAGTCTGGAGTGCTGCTGGGGATTCTAGCGCTGACTGGCAGATAGGCGCGGGCCGCGGGTACAACACGGAAAGGTGATACGGTCGCGTCGGCCGCGGTGATGTGTATAGTCGAGTAGGCAAGAATGGATTGACGTGACGTTGCCGTTGTCTTTGAGCTGAAAGGAGAGGCTGTGCAAGGGGTAAGCATGCGCTCGACCACTTTACAGAGTCACATTTTCCACGGGATGGGCCGAGCTGGCGGGCCGGTTCGGCCAAATTTGCTGTGTTCTCCTGCAACAAGGCAGCCTCGATGTGATTCGTGTCGAGGGTACTTCGTCGGAGTTACCCACAAAGAACAAAAAAACGAGGTCGGCAACGCGGGCTCAAAGACATGAAAGAAACTGATCTCCAAAACTATATAATCGTCCCCATCCTCCTTTCATCTCCCACATCCCGCAATGACCTCCACCCTCTATCGTCGCCATTCCATGGCACAGCTCTACGAGAAGCTCAGAGCACAGGACGATGACGACGACCTGGCTTGGCTTGCCCAGTACAGCCCTGACGATAAGTCCGACGATGAGCCATATGTCGCTGTCGCCCCTAGTCCGCCTGCCTTGTCCGCCGTTACATCCGCATCCCCAGCCTCTTCCTGTTCCTCTGGCCCCTCCCTTTCTGATCCTGGCTTTGACAACGATTCCAGCGACGACCCCTCTGATTATGACTCGGAGTCCGATGTCGATCCTGGGCCTCTCTCGTTCGACTCTCTCTACACAGAGTTTGATCCGTCCTCGTGTTCACCTTTGATTTTGTTCGTATCCTATTGCATCTGTGTTCGACGCGTCTTATAGATTACTAGCCAATCCCATGATTTTACCGAAGAAATGGCGCCCATGGACCCTCCATATGTCCCATCCGCAGAGGAGACTTCACTCATTCAAATTCAATCGAGATCCTCTCCTGTTGTGGAACCCGACTCGCCCAGTTTGTCTATCCTCCCGGTCCCCGTTCCTACCCCTGCTGTCGCATCGTGTCGTGCTGCTCGCTCGACGAGAAACAAGTCCGCAAGCGATCGTTCTCCTGTCATGTTTCACGACTCGAGCGAGGATTTGTATTCGGAGAGTGATGGAAACGGGTCTGAAGATGAATATATTCCGTCGCTCACTATGGGCTCTAGGAAACGACTTAGATTCACTCGTTCCGCTCCCGGTGTCGTTGATACCTCCTTGCGAAAGCGGAACGCCGAGGGCGCCCCCCGTAAACGACCTTGCCACTCC